>LOEQ01012297.1:31800-43208 GCA_001685075.1 Bramus lutescens
GTGCGGGAGCTGGGCTGGACGAAAAGCAGGGCCTGCTCCCCTCATTACTACAGTAGGGTATGTTATAAGCTTCTGTAAGCTACAATCAATCAGTCAATCAATGAGTTTAAATTTACAAAACTAAACTACTTTCTCATGATGATTGAAATGAAGACATGGGAAAGAACTGGAGTTAATTTTGTTCTCATTGAGTTGCAAATTTTGTTATTGTCCCTCTAGCACAGTACGTATGCTCTAAACCACATCAAAGCAGGCAGAAGCAATCACATATGTAAAATGTTTTAAGTCAGGTAAAATTTTGTAGATTTCACTAATCTATCTTATGAGTACATTTTAATTTAAATGTATTCTTACTCAGACCTAAAATATTTCAAATTCTCACTCACTAAGGTAAATTTATTTCTAAAATAATATGCTATGAAAGTTTGTTCAAAATGCACTTGATCTAAATCTTTATTCCATGTATATTGCTCTAATGTATGTTGCTGCATTATAATTACATTTTAATATAATTACATTAATGAAATACATGATATAAGTACAAACTGTCCAGGTCTTGTTTCCTGGTGCATTGTTAGAAGAATCTGTGAAATGATAGAGTTTACAAAATGCAAAGGCCCTTGTAGAGCTACAAATAAAGTTCTGGAAAAAACAAATGTATGAATGTAACCTTACACAAACATAAATTTAAAAAACTCAAAAGAATAATAAAATGCAGAAAGCAGAATAAATTCCAATTTACTGACAAGGAGCTGTAGTATAAATGATCTGCTGCTTATTATCAATCTTCAATCAATATATTTTCATCTATTATATATAACAATTTATATCAACTTCATGTCTATCACCCTATGCATTATTTATCCTCTATCATATATATACCTATTATCTATCATCTACCTATCTTCTTTCTTTTTATCACTATCATCTATTTACATAAAATCTATCATCATCTGTCATAAATTTTTATATAATATATTTATGTTTATGTCTTTCACTCTATATATTAATTATCCTATACTGACCATCACCTATCTATCTATCTATCATCTGTGTATCTATCTATTTATCTATCTATCTATCATCTATCAATCTACCTACCTATCTTCTATCTATATATCAATCATATATCTCTCTATCATCTAGCTCTATTACACATCTGATGAGTAGTAGGTAAGTGCATGATAAACAGATACTCAGATGATAGATAAATAATAGATTACAGATAGCTAAATAGATAAATGATATGGAGAAAGTGATATTAAATTCACATCTAGAGAAACTCATGTAAATATATTTTTCTAAGCTTGGAGGCCTTTGAAGTGAATTTATGTCATTTTTCCTGTTACATGCATGATATCTGCTATATAACTTCAGACTTAATAGGTCCTTATTAGTTCTTTTAATAATAAGAGAACGGGTGTGTGAAAGGAATGACTAACAAAGAAATGGCTTCAGGTATGAAGGTGGCTAATTTCAGAACTCTTCACTACTTTATTCACATGTATGTTTGAGGACAGAAGAAAAGAAATAATTAAACAGAAATAATATGAACGCCTAGGAAAAAGCTTCATAAAAGTTCCTGGAGCAGAAAGTGAAGCTAGAGAAGCTAAGATTCTGAGCCTTCAGAACAGATACCTGCATAGCTCCTTTTCCCTCCTTCTCTGTGCTATGCTTCCCGTAATGATCATGAAATGAAACATGTACGGCATGGTATTGGAGTAGGATGTTCCTCTCGGATAAATTTCATTGTTGTGGAGCATGTTTGATGATTTGTTGTTATTTTGTTTTGTTTCTTAATTTCTTGAGGTAGGGCACAGTCTTTTTATGTATGCTGTATTTAATGATTTAATGATAAAATATGCATGGTAGCATATTTTAACTCATTTTTTCAAAATAAAGACCATTTGATGCTTACCAGAGTCTTTCTTTGTATCACCAAACGTGATTTGGAGTGCGAGTTCTCATAATCTTAATGCTGTTCTCATTGTGGAACGATCTTTGTCGTCTTATGAACAGTGACATTAGTTCTAAACTTGGTATTTCTGACAACGTGATGTTACTACTCATGCCACTGACCATCAACCATTGGAGACCTCAAATGGTTATATGATGGGGAAGTTTAGCCAATCACATTTGACTAGGGCGTGGCCTCCTGGAGCCGGGGAAGATAAACTTGGAGATCCAGGTGTGCGCGCTTTCTTTTTTTTCTTATTTCTCCCGTTTGCGCGCTGGACCCTGGTTACGTGAGTTCACTGTTTTCCAATTATTAAACTAAATCTGTTATATTGAACTGGTCTGATTAATCCTAATTTACCGGTAAGCCACGCCCATCAGTTATAGGTGAGTTATATTTGATTCTATACTTCAGCTCTACTTTTATAGCAAACTTACATACATTTTGTCCTAAGGCAAAGCTGAAAGGAAAGGTGGTGTCTGTTGAGATAGGCATCAGTTATACTGTTTATTGCTTCATGAAGCATTGAACTAAGCATTATCCAGGGTGGCAATATAGATGGATGCACATATGTTGCTGTAGACTAAATACTTCTGGCCCTTCAAAAGCAAATGGATTTGGGGTATTTAAGAGTGACTAGGTCACAAGGCTAGAATCCTGATGCATGAGGTGGTAACTTTTATGACAAAGATTTAAGACACCTTCATCATTCCATAGCTTTCCTTTAGGAATTTCTCAACATAGTTCTGACCACAGTGATAATATGACTATCCCTGTATAAACTAGAATATGATGTCTAAGCAGACAGACAAACTGCCAGTGGTTAATTTTGTTTTTTCCAAATTTGTAATCTACAAAATTAAATGTGCTTTCCTTATACGCCACCCAGTTTGAAGTTTTTTCTTATAGAAATGTAAACACACATGAAACCACACACACACACACACACACACACACACACGATGTTAAGAAATTTTTTTTTCCCTCCAGAAAATACTTTCTCTTTACTTTCCCCAGTTTCTTCACAAAATTGTGAGTAAGTCCCACACCTCTGGTACATGAGGTCTCTGTGGAAAAGAGATTGATCCTGATGTTTCCAGCAATAGGCTTTTTAGAAACTTTAGTATTACTGGATTAAGCCAAAAGACTCCCGTAACAACTAGAAACATGCTTATCAGTACTATCTCTTTACAACCTTCATCTCCTCCATGTTCACTTACTTTTCAAGCAGAGAAAAAAATCTGTAAAAATAGTATTCAGAAAGTCTAGACCTTATACTTTCAAACTAAAGACTATTAGAGAAAAGTCCAGAGAGTGAGAGAGATGCATAAATAATCAACATGGGATTTACTTGGTTTCAAGATTGATGTTTATCAATGAGAACTGGGTATCTCCCATTTGACCAGTTTATAATTGGAAAATTATAGAATAGACTCTCTATATCAGTTTTTTCCAGTACCTATTATGATGAAAAGATGAATAACTTATTTTTTAAATATATGATGCTCAAATCTAGAGGAATGAACAGAAATATGCATGAAGGAACCCCTTGCTTTTGCAAACTTTGGGGGTTAAAAGAACTGCAAAGATTCCAACTACCAAGAATATACATGCTTCAAAGAAAAGCCACCACAAATTCAAGACTTAGAATAACAAGTCTGTGATCCATTTCATCCAAGTGTCAAATAAATAAATAAATAATCCATTTAACTATTCTCTCAGGCTTCCATCTCTGAGACAGAGACAACATGAGATGAAACTAGTATAACTCAATGAACAAAAAGCCCATTTCTAACACAGAATCCATAGGCATAAGATAAATGTATTTTTAAGGAACAAAATTTGAGGATAATTTTATATGCCACAATTATTACTCAAAAAGAAATTTGTGGTTTGTACTTAGGGCAAACAAAACAACACACATCCATACTGGACAATGGCAACACTAATTTTAGTGAAATAGGTGTTATTTGTTGCTATTTTATATCTTTTTTGGTGAAGGTAGACAGAGAATATAATAATATAAACAAAGCAAGTGAACCCCTTGTTTTCTGGATGGAATTTCACTTTGTGTACAATTTTTGACAGAGGATACACAAAGAATTTCATTATCAGCACACACCACAAAAGTACATTATCAGTTTTACTGGCATGTTTTAGTTTAGAAAGTGAAATATTTCAACTTAAATGTGACATTGACATTTTAATTATTTTTTTTTAAGTTCTAAAGCTCAGAAATATGAATGGTCCTCCAAGGTTAAACAGCTGGCTGTGCCTCAGACATGAATAAAACCAAATATAGAACCAGCAGTTCTATATTTTTGCAATTTGAAAGTCTTAACCAGAGTCCCATAACAAAAGAGCAAAACATTATGTAAAATGAGTATAAAATTATTTTGAAATGAGATATGGCCACAGAAATACTTTTATCATTTTAAGAGTTTTCTTGTTTATTACAGCTAGTGCCCTGGAATAGCTAACTTCAGGGCTGAAATATAAGGAAATAAATACAAGAATTGGAGGTGATGAGAATGATGGTGAGTGCCTTTTTCTTATGAAAGTTGGGTTAAAACTAGACTTTATTAAAAGAGAGAATATAGCATCTCTCTCCTCCCTGTTTCCTCCACACGCCTGTGTGTTTGTATGTGAGTGTGTGCATGTTTGTGTGTGTGTGTTTTACATGAATAATTTCACTCTGAGCCTGACTTTCTTTAACCTGACAGTACTTGTTGAATACTGGTTGATCAATACACCTGTGCTTAGCTGGTGTATACCTTGAAAGATGGATATGACTCAAAAGGAGCTTGTCTACCTCTCAGATTCCACTTCATAATTCTACCTTATTGCCCTAATCACTTTATACTGTGAAGATGTCAATTTTATAATGCTTTTGAGATTTTAAGTTCATTTTGTTATATGGAGACAAATACTTAACCTCATTAACAAATTAACCAAAGTTGTGTTTCAAATACTTCTCCTAGGGATGGAGTCATCCAGCCCCCTATTTCATTGCATTGCAGATCATTCTATCATCCCTAGAGATAAGGGAGTACAAAGGAACAAACAGAAAACACCCATCAAGGACTTTAAAAATCAGTGCTAAAGTTGGGGTCTCCAGAAAAATGGGAGGCTCCATAGTGTCTGCCAGCCCAACTATTTCCACTGAGACAAACTTGGGAGACCTTAGTCAAAGGAAGACTTCATTGAGTTATATATTCGAACTGGAATTAATTATTATTTTCTATTTTTATTTCCAATAAAAAATAATATAATTCCATTTAATTTTATCAATAAATTTGAACGCACAAATTGAGCCCGTTTTGACTATAAAAAGAGTAACATAAATATCAGCACTGTTTTCTCCTTGACATCAGGAACCCTAATACATGCTTAAATAAAAATGTATAAGTCAGCGCTACACCATGTATGCCTACAGGCAACTCATTGCATAGTTTTAACAAGGCCGATCACTACCCTGTGCCTTGCAACATTTATGGTCATTCCTTATAAGTAACCTAAAACATAATTGAGTGTCAGGAATAAACAATAGTGTTGGAGGCTCAGATCATGGTATATTTTGAAAGAATAGTCTAATGTATTATTAAAACTGAAAACTAAATTATCGAATTAACTCTTGCCAATTTCAAATTCAAAGAGGCCATGCCAAAGAATTCAGCATACCAGGGGGTGGAACTATATCTTGACTCCTTTTAAAGTCTCTCTAAAAAGATCTTTGAAAACACTTTTTTTTCATAATTTTCCATTTCCTTTTAGTTCCAAACCTATTTTTCCCTACAGATCAACATAGGATATTTATTTCACTACTAGTAATATGGATCACACATGATCCCAGCTCAGGTTATGAGGTTTTGATAGTCTAACAGTACAAAAGTGACAGATACTCAGTAGTAACCGCACTGTGAACTTAAGTTTGCTTCCCTTGGTTACTGCATAATTAACAACGCTTAGTCGAGAACCATATGCATGATATAAGAAGCACAGCACAGTACGATACATTATGGGTAGTTTTACAATATTATGTTTTCTAATTTTACAATGCAATGCTTCTCACCAACGCTCTTGGAAAAAAAAAGCAACTCCAAAGGCACCCCAAATATTAGCCCTTGACCTGAAATTGGAGTGTCGTTTAACTTAATCTTAAAGTCAGTTGTAAGAAGATGAAAATCTCACACTAGGACTTCATTAGCAAAATCTGTGTCTCAGCATTCAAACTCCCACTGCTGTGAATTCTGACCATTCTGCCTACAAGTGCTTTCATGTCCTTTACACACGGCACACTCTTAAATTAGAACACTGTAAACAGTCCATGAGTCAACCTCAGATCCTATCCTTGAGAGCTGACATCACTAACTGAAGGAGTATTTCTTGTCTCTCATAGGACAGTTTTAGAATAAGAAACCAGGGTTTCTGTGGAGGAAACTGGAAAGCATTTGAAATGTTCAAATTAATGAGATAAGGACATAAGGGTTTATCAGGGAACAGTGACCTGAATGTACTGTGCAATGACATGCTCATCTGATTTTAAGCCTGGCTGACCTTCTTGACTATGGATCAAGAATATGAGTTCAACATGAGAATAACCTCAGAGTTTGTTCCTCCCCACAGGCAGCCCTGGTGCTTCTGATGTACCTCTCCTAAGCTTTTCCACAAGGCCAAGAGTCTCGACTAAATTTGCAAACACTTGCCACTCACTGTAAAAAAAAAACAAATTCTATCATGGGAGAGGTGGTAACAGTAGCATTTCCATACATTAATTTTGTCCATATAATTGTGGAGGGCTCGGAAAACAGACTTAAAGGCTGTCTTTGGAATCAGCAGAAAACAACCATTTCCATTATGAAGCAGGGCAATGACTGATTGTAGTCGGTATAAAAATCACTTTCTGCTTTATGATGTGTAGATTAATGGAAATACTAAGCCATTCTAATGATAGATAAGGAAATTATTTCCACTGTAGCCGAAAGAAATAAAACGGAACCATCTTAAATTAGAAAGGTCTAAAACTCTGCAAGCTCATCAAAAGTGCATGGGCAACAAAGTAGTACAGGTTTATTACCCATTTGGAGCACCTTAATTTCTTAACAGCTATTATTTTTCTCCTTCGTTACTGTTGGTGTGCTTCTCAATATCTTCTGGGAAATCTATTGTTTTAGTTTTTGCTAAAGACAGCACTAAATATAAGTCAGACTAATAAAGAACGCTAGGGTTTCCCCATTTTATTAGCATGCTGCATTGTTAATTTTATTTCATTGATACTGTTGCCTTTGTAACATGTGTCCTTATTTTGATCAGCCTGATTTATCACTGAAGGACTGAATGTGAACTTGTCAGATGAAGTAGCATGTTATCTAAGAATGTCACCGTTGTTTATCAATACTCCCTCAGATTAGTGAGTTTTGGCTCAATTTTATTCATAATATCAACACAGACTTTTTTTTTTTTACAAAATAACAGTATAAATAGTGTGGGGCTGGAGAGATAGCCCTGCAGTTAAACACTGGCTGCTTTTGCAGAGGATCTGAGGTGGATTTCTCAGCACCGATGTTAAGTAGTTCACAACCTCTGTAACTAAGAAATCCAGTACCCTCTTTTGTCCTCTGCAGGTACTGAATGTATGTCTCTCTCTCTTTCTCTCTCACACACACACACTCACACACACCATACACACACCATACACACACACAAACCATACACACACACCATATACACACACAAACCATACACACACACACCATACACACACACCATACACACACACCATACACACACACTATACACACACACCATACACACACACACCATACACACACACCATACATACACACACACCATACACACACCATATACACACATACACACGATACACACACACCATTCACACACACACCATACACACACACACGCACACACACATTTATATTATATTTAATTCATTCGTTTATTTATTTTCCATCCTAGCCTCAGTTTCCCCTTCCTCCTCTCTCATCCCATACACTCCTCCTCGGTTTCTATTCATAAAGGGGCAGGTCTCTCATGAGTACCAACAAAGTATTGCATATCAAGTTGATGGAAAAATAACCCCCTCCCCTTGTATTAAGACTGTGTAAAGCAATCTAGTATGAAGAATGATTCCCAAGAGCCAGCCAAAGCACAAGGGGACAACTTCTGCCCCCATTGTTAGTAGTACCACAAACAGACCAGGCTACGCAACTGTCATCTCTATGTAGAGGGCCTTGCGTGGTCCCATGCAGGCTCCCTGGATGATGCTGATTCAGACTCTATGAGGGTCTATTTACCAGGTTGGGTTAGTTGTTTCTGTGATGTTTTAATATTTTTATTTTTAATTTTTTGTGATGTCTTGACCTCTCTGGCTCCTATAATTCTCCCTTCTTCTCTTCAGCAGGATTCCTGAAGTGAGCCCAATATTTGATTGTGGGTCTCTGTATCTGCTTCCTTCCGTTACTGCTTGAAGGCTATCTGAAGACAATGGGATATTTACCAATCTGATCATAAGAGATGGACAGTACAGGCAATGTGTCTGTTGTTGTTGGCAATCTTAGGTGGGGTCATCTTTGTATATTCCTGTGAGTTTCCATTGCATCAAGTTTCTAGCTGAAAAAAAAAAAGCCTCCCTTTTCCAATCATCTCCTTCAGTATTCTTCCCTTCCATTCAACTTTAACAAGATTCCTCAAGTTCCTATCCCACATGGCTTCCAGTTCACCAAGGAGATCTATTCAATTTCCCTTCCCATGGATAGCCAATCACTCACCTCCTTGTTAGCTAGCCTCTCTGGCTCTGTGAATTGAAGCCTGATTATCCATTATTCTGCAGCTAATGTCCACTTATAAGTGAGTGCATATCATGTTTGTCTTCCTGTGTCATGGTTACCTTACTCAGAAGGGTCTTTTTCTACTTCCATTCACTTACTTTCAAATTTCCTGATGTCATTCCTTTTTAACACACAAATAATACTCCATTGTGTAAATGTACCACACATTTTTATCTTCAGTTGAAAGAAATCTATATTGTTTGCAGCTTCTGGATACTACAAATAAAGCTGCTGTGAACATAACTGAGCAAGTGCCCTTGTGATAAGATTGAGCATCATTTAGGTATACCCCCAAGAGTGATATAGCTGGCTCTTGAGGTACCTTAATTCCCAGTTTTCTAAGAAACTGACATATTGATTAACAAAGCAGCTGTACAAGTTTGCATTCCCATTAGCAATGGAGAAGTGTTTCCATTGCTAAACATCCTCTCCCCAGCATAATCTGTCATTTGTGTTTTTTATGTGAGCCATTCTGACAGGTGTGAGATGGAATATTACAGCTGTTTTGATTTGCATTTCCCTGATGGTTAAGGATGTTGAACATTTCTTTGTCTTTCAGCCATTTGAGATTCTTCTGTTGAAAATTCTCTGTTTACATCTGTACCCCATTTTAAATTGGATTATTTGTTTTTTGATGTCTAATTTTCAAAATTCTTTATATATTTTAGAGAACAGTTCTCTGTCAGGGATGTGGGTTTGATGCAGATCTTTTGCATTCGGAAGGCTGGCATTTTGTCCTATTAAGAGAAGGTTTTTGTTCACTTGGAAAACCTTTTCAGTTTCATGAGGTCCCATTTATTGCCAGTCTTAGTTTCTGTGCTACTCATGTTCTATTCAAGAAGTTGTCTTTTGAGCCAGCACATTCAGAGATACTTCCCACTTTCTTTTCTGTCAATTTCAGTGTTACTGGACTTATTTTTATGTCTTTGATCCACTTTTACTTGAGTTTTGATGTCTTCACATTTTAAAAATGAATATTAAGAGTATTTATTGGCAGACATATATGTGTATTACATACTTCTATCACATCACCTTCTTCACTTTTTATTTGATTTCAGAATTCTGATCTCCAACTCAAGTAAAACTTTGCCCACTCTTATTCCAGTTGAAACTGTTCGAACTGTTGACCCTTTCCTTCATAAAGTCATTACCTGAGAAGTGAAGAAAACTCCTTGGGCATTTGTAAGCACACATTGAGATGTTTTATGAAATTAAAGCTCTCCTTAACCAATGGGTCAGTAGCATAGAATGTATGCTCTCATATACCCTTACCAGAACAGGAAACTGAAGACACATGAAAAGTTCTTCACAACGTGTCCCACAATCACTTACTCTTTTTAAAGTATTCAGTATTTATTATTCAAATTAGCTTATAAAATAACATGTTTCCACATAGGATGTTCATAACTATTTCATATTGATGGGTTCTCAGCCATACCCACTTGTCCTTACCCTCCCTGTCTCACATCTCTCCCTACACCCACTATAACACCCTTTGTTGTGGGATTCCCCTCTGCATGCTGTGAATATTGTTGGTTAATAAAGAGACTGTCTTGAGCCTATAGCAGAGCTGGGAAGAACAGAACTAGGCAGGAAAAACTAATCTGGATTCTGGGAAAAAGGGCAGAATCAGAGAGAAGCCTTGCCAGAGACAGACATGTTGAAACCTTGCTGATAGGCCACAAGCCTCTTGGTAAAATATAAAATAATGGAGATGAGTTAATTCTAATTATATGCTAGCAATATGCTTAATTAATTGGCCAAGCAGTGATTTAATTAATACGGTTTCTGTGTGGTTATTTCAGGAGTCTGGGCAGCTGGAAAATGAACAATCATCCTCTCTACTACAACTTGGGTAATTATATCCACAAAAAACCTGAGAAACCTTAAAAAGGAATTCCAGACACAAAATAACAGAGTTAAGGATGGCTTTTGGTAGCCACATTTTTTTTCTAGATGTGCTCATGGTGAACAGAGGTGTTTCTTTAAATAGTGCAATAAAAACTATGTGGCTTCCATTAAAAAAAAAAGTGGCAGCTTCCTAGTTTGCCAGTACAAAGGGCTCTGGATCTTTTGAGAGGTTTGGCTATGGAGCACTTGAATGGGGTTTGTGCTACTGGGTGCTTGGATGCCTACTCAGGGTCAGGAGGAAAGTAGCTGAGATCATGCCCACCCCTGGACAGGCAACAGGATCAGGTCTATGAGGTGTGCACAAGCAGGAGAACATGGCAGATTCCCACCACCATACACAGAGATATTTCCAGGCCATGAAATGCTCTGCAGGGCAGATTTATGTGTGGCACGCTCATTCTCAGAGTTAAAGTGCTGAGCATGAATCCTACCTGATGGTCCCAGAGCTGCTTACCATTTTAAAAGGTCTTCAAGACAGAAAAGAATTACAGATACACAATAGGACACATTCAGACATTAAAAAAAAAACTCTAAATGGGTCACAGTGTTGGGAAAATGTATGTAGGCTTGGGAGAGAGAAGGAATAAAGTATAGGGAGTTAGAAAAAAAGTGAATCATTTAAAAAAAATTAAAATTATTTAAAGAGACAGAGTACAGATAGTCATAGATTAAAAGGAGTAAAGAAAAAT
>LOEQ01012298.1:7222-18317 GCA_001685075.1 Bramus lutescens
TGTGATTTTCTTTGGGACATGCCAGCTGTGGGGTACCGGGCGGGACGGAAACCCAACAAGCCGGCCCTCAAGTTACAGGTTATCCTAAGAGTTTTAACTAACTGGAAACATTTAATATATTTACATATCATATGTATACATGCATTTCTATAGTTAGTTGCTTTTTCACTCTTTGCTCTTTGGAGGCCTGCCACCCAGCTCCCAAATAAATATAAACATGGAAACTTATTTTTTTCTTATAAATGCCCAATCTTAGCTTGCCTTGTTTCTAGTCAACTTTTCTTAAACTGTTTTCTTAAAATATGTCTTTTGCCTCTGGGCTTTTTATCTTTCTTTGTATGCCTTTCCTTACTCCTTACTCTGTTGCTTGCTGTCTGTCTGAATGACTGGACCCTGATTCCTCTCCCTTCTCTCACTTCTCCACCTACATATTCCATCTGCCTGGCAGCCCTGCCTGTCCTTTTTCCTGCCTAGCAATTGACCTTTCAGCTCTTTACTAGACCAATAAGGTGTAATAGACAAGCAAAGTAACACAGTTTCACAGAGTTAAATGCAACATAAAAAATGCAAACATCTTTGTATCATTAAACAAATGTTCCACAGCATAAAAAATGTAACACATCTTCAACTAATATTCCACAACACATTCTCTTTAGAGAGTACAATATAAATATAAGAATGTTTTACATATCAATTTTTTATAAACTAGTCAAACTTGAAAATAGGAAGGCTCTCTGAAGTAATGTTTCTAGGTTACTATAAATGGGGATTGGCTTAGCATAACAGTTCTGCTTGGCTACTTGTTTCATATTTTGTGTTTTCTGGATTATTTGTGGTCACTTGAAATTCACTTCTCAGTGGTAGGAATGCGGGTACTTCATCTGATCTGTATGTTGTTGTCAATCATTATAATTTGGGACTATGCGCTTTTAATCCAAAGTAATGGAACAATTCTCTCCAGCAGTGATTTCAAATACACAGTACTCTATAAATGAAGCTAACTCTCTGAATGCTTTGGTGTTCAATGTGGTTTGGTCAAGTTCACAATCTGCTTTCTCATCATCTGACTTTTCTTTGGCCTCAAGGATCCCTTTTCCAGGAACCCTAGCTGACATTGTATGAGCAGCTCCTACACTCAGTAACCTCTTCTATAAAATCCAGATAAAGTATCAATGAACTTTCATTCTTCCACCATGTTTCAAAAGAAGGAAAATGCCTTCTAGTCAGTGATTTATCAATTTGTGACTCAGGGTCCTGAAAATAAAGGCATGTGTTACTTCTTTATTGAAGGAAGAATTCACTGTCCTTTGGTGCCAGTACTCTAACCAAAGAACAAAGGATTCTCTTTTGGCTCCACTTTAATTAATATTAGCAGATATTAATTATTCAGTTTCTGAACACACTACTACCCTTAACTATTAAGTTGGATCTATATACATTTCACTTATGTAAAATTATTTTATAGACATAATTTAAATATAAGAATTATACAAAATATTAGGTAAAGATCTGTTAGAGAGTGGGGAAATGCAGCTTTTGTCCAAATGTTCTGGATAGGTAGATTAATGTCTTCAAGTTAAAAAGTATATTATGTTATTGACTCCCAGGACCACACAAAAAGAATAATGAAAAACCTACACAGATAATTGTCTGGGTAAATCCCTGCCTATTAGTTAAAACCTAATATATTTTAAGTTGAAATATCTTCTTAAGTCACAGGATAAAAGTTCAATGAATGTAATATAATGTTAAAAAGGAAAACTGGCCACCACACACTTTTCTTGAAAGCTTTCTCACTAAAAATTGAAACAATGATGAATTTTTACTTATTTATATTTGAATCAAGAAGTTATTTAAAATTATAATTTCTGACAGCTACTTGCTTCTAGTACAAAAATAGTAAAATAATAGTAATAGAAATAAAATCTAATGATTATAGAAGATATTTTAGAGGCAATACAGTTCAAAGTATCATTTTTATGAATGGTAAAGTAGAATCGTGTCACTTGAATTACCAATACCACATAGGCAGGTGCTAGCAACCTTTTTGCTATGTCACATGCTGTTGTTTATCACTTATTGAGATTCCACCACAACCATGTCCCTTGCAGCCACATTTGTCATACATTTTATTTGATGGAAATGGTGTAGTTGACAACACATTTATTGTGTATTTATGTGTGAGTGTGCATATGTGTGAGCAACCATAAGTGTGGAGGCCAGATGTTAATGTGTGGTATCTCTCTAGTGGCTCTCTCTCTGCCTTTCACTGGACCTGTTAGGCCAGCTAGTCAGTGAGTTTCTTCTGTTTCTACCCTTGCCCACCAGCACTGAGACTTCAGAAGAGAGCCAATAGCTTTTTATTTGGATACTGGTATCCAAACGCAAGTCCTCAAGCTTCCACAGCAGGTGCCTTACCAACCAAATCACCTCTCTAGCTCTGAAAATGTTTGCTTGGAAGTTTGGCTTCATGTCACCTTGATTACTTATGTTAAAGAAGGTTTCCCATGTATGAGCTTTATAATTGAGGGAGGAATAGTGGAACACTGAAAACAGTGCTTTCTGGTTTTTGTTCTAAAGTAACACAGAACATTCTGCTGACATTTCACTGACAGATCCTGGTTCATGGACTTTCAAACTTCAAGACAGTGAAAAAGGTAGTCCTATCATGTTCTCAGCAGGAGAGACAATTGTCTCAAGAGTGAGGTTATTGAGGAAGCCATTTTATATGTAACACTTTTCTTTTTCTTTTTTCTTTTCTTTTTGTTTTTTTGAGACAGGGTTTCTCTGTAGCCTTGGAGCATGTCTTGGAACTAGCTCCTGTAGACCAGGCTGGCTTCAAACTCAGAGATCCTTCTGCCTCTACCTCCCGATTGCTAGGATTAAAGGTGTACACTACCGCCATCCAGCTGTAACATGAAACTTTGATGGTAGTATGTTCACCTCTCCATGCAGTCATTGATTAAAGAATTTAGATCTGGGGGAAATGTCACCAGAAACAAAAAGCTAATGGAATTCAATAGTTTTATTAGTTAATTTGGAACATGCTGATCCAAGTACTTGTCAGGAGCACTTCAGTGAAGAAAAGTTTATCTTGGCTCGTGAATTCTGAGGATTTTGGACATCCTGGAGAACATTGTCCTGATACTTGTATCTAACCACAAGACCATTTCTGCCCTTGAGTGTGCAGCCTCCTCTCCAACATGTGCTTGCTGCTCAGAAGCAGCCTTACTTTCTATCTTGGTGTTCCTGGGGTTTGTCGTCAGCAGTATACTGTCTACTAGATTGAATGTTCTTTTCTCACAGGCTAAATCAGAAATCTCTCATAGCCCTGAAGGTTACAGGAAAAAGTAGAGCAGGCAAGCTTGAACTCAAATTACTTCAAGTCAGAAATGACTCCAGATGGAAACTGAGTCACACGTAGGCTCCCACAACTCAGGAAGGGATTCTTCCCTAGTCCAACCTCTCAAAATAAATCATTAAACCTAATTGTTTGTGGACTCATCACTTTCTTTATATATAAAAAAAATTATCTTACTAGTCAGTGTTCTATTGCTGTGAACACCATGACCATGATAATTCTTACAAAGGAAATTACTTAATGGAGACTGGCTTGCAATTTCAGAGGTTTAGTCCATTATTGTCATGGCAGAAAGCATGGTGGCATGCAGGCAGACATGATGCTGGAGAGGTAGTTGTGAGTTCTACATCTGGATCTGCAGGAAGAGGCTGTGAGACTAGTGTGATTCGAGCTTTGGAAACTTCAAAGTTTCATACTTTCTCCAAAGTGATATACTTTCTCCAAAAAGACCACACTTAATCCAATAGGCCCACACCTTCTAATACTGCCATTCCTTATGGACCTATGGGGACCAGTTTTATTCAAACCACTGCACTTTTGCTTTGCTGATATAAACAATAATGATTTTTTGCATCCAGGTTTTGGAAAAAATGAATATTTGCTTTATTCATATCTTCCTTCCATTTAAGTTAGAGCATGTTTTTAAATTATTTTGTAAGTATTCAATTCTAAATTTCTAACATGAGGTATCTCTGAATTAATAAATGAAATAAAATTGGGTTTGTGTATAGAAATATAAGAACTGATATAATAGTATATAGAAAATTATGTTATACATTATGTTATTGAAATCCACTTGGAATAGTATAAAGTTTGTTCCACAAAAATTATGAAGATGTGATGCAATCTCTTAAGTTACTTAAAGTCTACAAGTTATTCTGGTTGAATGCTATGTAGTTCTCAGAAGGATTTTTTTCTTTTTTTTTGTGAAGTTCAATGTACACAGTAAAATATGGTCACATCTGCCTCCTATCATCTCCCTCTAGTGTCTCCGTATCTCCTTCTCTCAACTTTATGATTTTCTGTCATTCAGGAATTCTTTTTGATAATTCACTAAGTCTAGTTAGAGCTGCCCATATGTGCACACCTATGAGACCATTGAAGAGCATGGGAAAACTATCAGAGACATTACTTCAATAAAGAGTGATTCCCTCCCAGCATCTATCCATTGCCAATAGCTCCTTAGGAAAGGGTGGGGGCCGGAGATCATCTACTCCATCTATGCTGTGTTTTGAGGTAGGAGTTTGAAGTTAACTAATCTCAGTATATCCTGAGCTAACTGCCACTGATGACCACCAAGGGAAAGTAGAGAAGTATATGGACCACAAGCGTTATTACTGCAATACATTCAGGAGATAAGTTGCCTAGTTAAACCTGACATGTGCCTCTCTGTAACCAGTTTTTTTTTTTGAAAAGCAGTGGAAGACAGACTAGACAGAATTACCCCAGCTGTTAGAATCCACAATAATTACTTACTTGTCATCAAGACTAGTGAAGAATATTTCTTTTGAACAAATTAATTAGTTCATCCTTCACTGTACTTTATCTCCTTCAATGGACAAGTATGCATGAGCAGTATTTATTAAATATTAAATTATTCACTATTAATCAATTTTCTGCAATCATGAACAATATTCCAACACAGAAATAATATTTTTATTTTACTAAGCCTGTGTCTATGGTGGGAAACTAACCAGAAGTTTCATTTTCAGAAAATATAACTATTGCTATTTGAAATAAATATAATGAGGGTCACATTTCACATAGAATTTTTGTAAGCCAAACTTGGAAAACAATGACTAAAATGTGCCCTGCTTGTCAGTTGGTTTCAGGCTTCAGCTCAAGATTTTAGATAAACTGCTGTTTGCTGGAATAAAGAACTGTGTGCTGGAATAGAGGATATGATAAGAGCTTGCTACTCAAATTGCCACAAATTTCTCTCAGAGTTGCACAATTAGTAGACAACATATTTAATCTTTTCATAAGGCTCTGTAGTCTTACACTGACTGGTTAGAAAATGTTGATTTAAATTGTTTTTTTACCTAAACTATGTTTTCCATAAAACTGTGTTTTTTTTATTTATAGGTTTTTACGTAAAAGAAGCATTATTTGCTCCCAAACATTTCACTAACAATGTCTCTGTGGAAAGGTGGAAGAGAAAGAAGGGTTGACCAGGGGCTGATATTGTATTCACAGGGCTTTAAAACTAAAGAATATTATTTCAGAATCCAAAATATATTTCTTAAAGTATTCAGAATGCTTCAGTAACTTGCATAAGGCTAAATTTTACCCAGTCTCTGTCTTAATTCTAAAGCCTGTGTGTTTAGGTTCTTAACAGGAAGTAAAGAGTATGTTGGCTTAGAAAATAATTGTTTTTTAAGATCCTGAATATTCTGACACAGCAAAAAGGTTGTTAGCACCTGCTATGTGGTATTGTTAATTCAAGTGTCACTATTCTACTTTACCATTCATAAAAATGATATTTTGAACTGCATTGCCTCTAAAATTTCTTCCACAATCACTAGCTTTTATTGCTATTATTATTGTTTTACTATTTTTGTCCTAGAAGCAAGTAGCTGTCAGAAATTATAACTTTAAATATAATATAACTCTTAACAAGTTCTGTCTGGCACTATGAAATAATTGATGCCATCAGTTCTCTCATTAATACTCTTTCAGCCTCCCTTAGCTCTTGAAATGTTATTTGGATGCCCTCAATTGGTCAAGCTCAGGCTTTCACAAGGGTAGGAAAAGAATTTCTATACACCCTTATCTTCTAGAATGGAAAGCTACTCTAAGGAATATATCTAAGATATGCCCCATAATAAAAGGTTTTCTGGATGCATAAAACAACCAGTTTCCACCACACACCTATTATGATACTATTCAGTGCAATGATAAAGAAATACAAACCAATTATAAATACATTACAAATACTTTATTATATACATATGCTTATGTTACCTGGATGTAGGAGAAGATTGCCATAGTGTATGTCATACAAAGGAAAACATAACAAACACATTATTTTTGAAAACTATTATCTTTTCATTATGAATATACAGACAGGAACTATCATGTCATCAAGATAACAGAAGAGGAGATCCTAAACTCACTCTTTCCCCACAAAGATAAATGTCCAACAACAACATAAAAGAACCTTTGGCAAGAAGTTCATAAGCAAGCTGAAAGCCCTCGAGACCCCAGACAGCTACAAGATGAATCATGCTAAAGCCAACAGAAATAGGCAAGGCACATTCTTCCAATGTACTTACTCTCTAAAGTGAAAAAAAGGGAACTCTTTCTCTACTTTCTCCCTATGAATGGGCAGTAGGAGCTGAATCATGCACCCGGCATTAGACTTTTAAGAGGGTGTCCCAAAAGACCAACTTCTATGTCATGGGTCTTTGGCACCCCAGGTCTTAGACTCACTGAGAACAAAGATGACAGTTTGTTCTAGTACACGTCTCAAGTAGTTTAATAAAAACGCAAACTAGATTTCAACTTTTCCTTGAGGCGGGAGGTATTTGACCCATGTGACCAATGTGACAGTTTTTCTCTTTCTTCAATGTACACATTTCTAGTAAGATAAAGATCACTAAGATTAAGTCATGAAAGAAATAAAAAACCTGATATAGTCATAGCTAAAAGGAGAGGTTAAATCAGAGATCAAAATTTTATAAGAGTGCCAAGTCTGAGGCAGTGCTTGACTGAACTCTACTCATGTCTGAAAACTTCGTACCATTCTTTCTCAGCGTTTCCCCAACAACCATAGAGGAAGGCACAATTCTGAATTCATCTTAGGAGGCCAGTATTTCTTTGGCATCCAAACCAGACACTGCAGAAACACTTTTGGCCAGTGTTCCAGAAGAACATACACGAAACATTTATGAGTCACCACCAAAAGCACCTCAAAAGGATTACACTTTAATGTAGTAAAGAGTATTTTGGGATGGAAAGTTATGCCCCACAGTGAAAAAGAAAAAAAAATCCTAATGTCAGGGAACAAGATAAAGAAGCTCACTGTTGTCACTTCTGTTCAGCTCTCGAATCCCAAATAAAGCAGTTAGGCAAAGAGAATCACCATTTCACTCATTCTGCCTCCGACAACTCTATAATTTGGCTATTCTTGTATAACTTTTCTTTCTTTGACAAATGCATGATTGTCTTACTTTGTGACAAAATGTCATGACCAAGACAACTTATAGAAGAAAGCATTAAATGGGGCTTCCTGTTTCAGATGGTGCTTCTATGACCATCACGTCAGGGAGCAAGGATGCAGACAGGTAAGCATGACACTGGAGCAGTAGCTCATAGCTTATGTCTGATCCACATGGCACAAGGGAGAAAGAGGGCTGACTGTGAATGTTACCGGCTTTTGAAATTTCAAAGCCTGCTCCCAGTGACACACCTCCCCCGTAAGACCACACCTCCCCCGTAAGACCACACCTCCTAATTCTTCACAAACATTTTCACCAATGGTTGAGTCAAATATATGAGAATAAGGGGGCATTCTCATTTAAATTGCCACAAAAACAAAAGCAACTTTAGTAAAGGATTTGTTTTGGCTCACAGTTTGGGTGTATACTAAATCCATCAGGGAAGGCATGGCAAACAGGAGTATGAGGCAGTTGGTCACGCTGCATCCACAGCCAGGATGCAGAGATAGATAAATGGTGGTGCTGGTCTCCCCTGGCCCACGTTTCCTCTTTTTATGCAGTTTGGAACAACAGCCTTCAGGCTGCAGCCACCTATACTCAAGGCTAAACTTCATCAACATTCAGTAAACTCTTTGGGAACACTCTCTGAACATACGTAGGACTATGTCTCGTAGATGATTCTAAATCCAGTTACTTTGACAAGGGCGATTAATACATTATTCATTTATTTATTCCTTCAGTCCACCAACTTTCTGCTCTGTGCCAGTTATTGTGTTTAATACAAGCAATAAATACTGGTATGCTCTATCCTTTTCCTGAACTCAAGAGAACAGAGTGTATCAGAGTATAATCAGAAAGGCAAAAAAAGAGATTGATACACAATGAAAGATCCCATTCCTTATTCCCAGGAGTAAGGAAATCAGCAAAGACAGTTTACTCATTTGTTTACAAAGACAGTTTACTTATTTGTGCTTGATTCTGGAAATACCTCTCCACATTCCAGTAGGAATAGTGATCTGTGCCATCCATACTTGATAAAAAGCGGAAGTATATTTTTCATAAATATTAAGGGAAAATGAGATACATCGGTTGTTGGACTCTTCAAACAATCCATCTTACAGACACAGTGTGTTCTGCTGCTAAAACCCACCAGAATGGGCCTGTGCTTAGATACAAAGGAGAGTGTGGTGGTAGTCTCCCTTTTCCACCTTTATCAATGTTGATCAATGGTTTGGTGGTTATTTCTCATTTGCCACAGGCTACTTTCCATCAGTGACAAAATATGCTGTCTGAGCTCATTACTCTCTGTATCTCTAATTGTCATATAAATACCCTGTGACTTTACGGAGACTTATTATTTCTTTATGTCACACCTAGTTGATGTTTGTGCTTCAAAAAATTATAACAATGGTGTCTCATTTCCATATATTAAAATCCACATATTGAAATGAGGTATGCTGTGGAACAGTGGTCTTTTATCCTGTTACTTGTACAATTTTTAATAAAATGCTGATTGGTCAGTTGCCAGACAGAAAGTAGAGTCAAGGCAATGAGAATTCTGGGAAGAGGGAAGTTTCAGTCCCCAGTCGTGACCCAGATGCAGAAGAAGCAAAATATGACTGCCTTGCTGAGTAAGGTACCAGCCACATGGATAACTCAGACAAAAATTATTGGCTAGTGTAAGTTATAAGAATTAGTTAATGAGAAGCCGGAGATAATGGCCCAATCAGTTTATAACTAATGTAGAACTCTGTGTGATTTCTTTGGGACTTAGTGACTGCACGAACGGGCAGGACAGAAAACTCAGTCAACAGAGGTACGTGAAATTTGTGCTGTATTTTGGAGGTCAAAATTCACAAGCATTCAAATATGTTAAAACTATATATTTCATGTATCAAAGGTCAATTTTGACACATGAAATTTGGTCAGTTTTCAAATCAAACTGTAATGGAAAAAATGTTACAGAATTATACTCTGTTCACTGAGTCAGTTTCCTATCAATCCATTGTGGGTTCTAATTTTACGATCATTTCATGAACTGCAACTTTCTTTCAGATATTGATGCCATTAATCTATCTGCATTATTTACAAAATTCAATATTATAATATATCAATCATATGTTTAGAAATGGAGGAAGTAAAGGAAGGAATGATGAAGTCTTTTGGGTAACTCTAGATATTCTATGACTGTCTTCTTAGGTTTAGGCTGGCACACATAACACAGGGCAGCCAGAGCCCCACAGCCCTCCCTATCAATCTCCGTGTTGGGCATCTGAGACATCATTCAGGCACTGTTTTGAAACCTGTGAGCACTTTATGTCAATGTATTTGTTTCCTAGAGACAGGATTAAAATTGACACAAACCAGTGGCTCAAAACAGCAGAATTTTGTTTTCTCACACTTTTGTACACATAACTTCATGCCCAAAGTGTTGGTAGAGCCATATTCCTTTTGAAGACACCCAGGGAGGATTTTTCCTCCACCACCTCCAGTTCATGTTAGCTGCTGGTGATCTATTATGACCCTCTCTGGAGAAACGCACCACCCTTTCTCTGTCTCCTCATACTGTTCTTCTTTCAGTGTCCCCCAGATATCCTTCTGGATATCAGGCGTAGACTGTGCCCATCCAAATCCATTTGACTTATTCTTGACTACATTAATCCCCAAAGCCCTTATTTCCAAATAAGTTTTGAGAGTCTGAGTAGATATGAGTCTTTAGGAAATACAAGCTAGCAGTCAGTTAGTAGTTAGCAACCCTTTTGTAGTGTTAAAATGGCCTTATTAAGGAGATTTAACCATTAAATTCCATCTTTTAGGTAAGACTTTTCTTAAAGGAAGATTCCTTACTATTACGTCAGAAGTAAAGACAAACACAATGCTTTGCAAAAAGCATTGCTACTTAGAATAACAAAATAGTACCAATCAAGTTCTTATTTATAATCACTCTTCCTGTATACCTTATTAGCATAATTGCTACAGCAAATGTTCAGACCATGATTGCAAATGTCTGGTGCAAGATAAAATGAGACCATTGTAGATTATTACACAAGTTACAAAAAAGTCTGTCAGGAAAATTTAGGCATAAGTTTGGTTAAATAAATAAATAAATGAATAAATAAATAAAGATTATTCCCTAGAAATGTGTTTATGCACTGTATTACCATAGGATAGAAATGTCATCTATGGGGTTACATGTGATTATACCTATTACATTTGCTCAAAAAGTCAGCTTCTGACTTGTAAAAATTAAGTTCACAGATCAGCAGGTTTAGATTGTTTAAGGTGTTTCAAAGATGTAAGAAATTGATACCTCAAAGTGGTTGCACAAGTTTGCATTCCCACCAGCAATGGATGAGTGTTCCCCTTATTCCATATCCTCTCCATCCAGCATAGGTAATCATTGGTGTTTTTGATTTTAGTCCTTCTGACAACCACTTTGGAAATCAGTGTGAGGGTTTCTCAGGAAACTGGGAGTAAACCTACCTCAGGATTCAGCAATTCCATTCTTAGGAATATACCCGAGATGCCCAATCATACTATAAAAGCATTTGTTCAACTATGTTCATAGCAGCAT
>LOEQ01012298.1:37287-48089 GCA_001685075.1 Bramus lutescens
ACCAAGGCCAGCTGGACTGGGACTGAAGGAAACCTTCATCTGGAGATGGATGGGGATAGAGACAGAGACCCACAATGGAGCACTGGACTGAACTCCCAAGGTCCAAAGGAGGAGCAGAAGGAGGGAGAACATGAGCAAGGAAGTCAGGACTGTATGCATTCTTGATGTGCTGAAGAGAAGTTCTGCTCTGAGGAACATACAGCACAATCAGTCTACAGAATGTGAACTTAACCTATTAAGTAACAGTAGACTCCAAAGACTTCAGAGAGGGCTGGATATGATTTAAGAAAATTCTACCAATGACTGTGACAATATAACATAGACCAGGGAAAGCTGGGAGAGGTCAAGAGATTCCTCCAGGGGTCTAAGCATAAAAATCAGGGCTGTGTTAGAGAACAACAAGAAAGCCATGACTCAAATGAGGCTCAAAGACAGAGGAGAGAAAGACTTGTGTATTGTATTCAAGCCACTATCAGAAAAGGCTATAGGAGCTATTTCAATGGCTCGCCTGATACTCTGTCCAATGGAATTATTGGACAACAAAATTTAAAATTTTTCCTCCTTCTAACAGTGACACTCTCTCACTTCCTTTTCTCATAGTTGTCAACCTACCTGTCAACATTCTCTGGTTCTGTTATTCTAGCAAACTCTGTTTTCTCCTTCAGTCATAAAAATTAAATGTTTTCATCTGTATATTCCTTACATTTTACAATGTATAAGTATTCATATAAACAAGTCAAATACACAAATGCACATTTAATATTTTCTTAACAATATAAGGTATTTCTTTTATTATAAATCTAGACTGATTATTTTAAATTTTTTTTACTATAATAAATTGGAAAGAAATTACAAGTTAGCACTATTTACACTTAAAATTATAGAGAACACATGACTGGCTCTGTTTGAACTACTGCATAAATGTACAGTACATTTTAGATTTTGCTAGGTACACAAACACAAATACACAATTAAGGTTTGAGAAAAATGAAACCAAAGTACCCTATCTTTTAACCTGTGGCATCTTCTAACTTACTTATGCAGCCTGCACTTGTGCTGCACTGTGACCTCACCGCATAAGTTTCTAAGTTAGTTCCTTACTAAGATGATAGTAAGCACAAATCTAAGGGTGACGTGGACAAGCACTGGTGCTGTACTTACAGATTTGATAGCATCCACTTTGCTCCTGAGACTTTCAGTGAGTCTGTCATTCTCTTCTTCACAGGCATTGTATCCACTACTGGCGTAGCCATAGTTCCCATAGCTGCCAGGAGCTGTTCCATCACCTACAAGGATCAGAGGCAAACAAAAACATCAGCTACTTTCCAAAGTTTAGCACTTAAAACAAACTGAATACCTCTGGAGGGCATTGCAGACCACATATATTTATAATAGTTACACTGAGAATCAATTTTAAAAAATCAGAACATTAAAAACAATTCTTTTTATACCCTCTTTTAAGGAAAGTATGAATGTTTTTTTCAATACACATTTATTGACTGCTTAAAGACACTAAAACAGGCATTGATATACAAGAATATTTGGGAGAAACTTCTTGCACACTAGAAATACATGTTTTAATAAAGGACATAAACAGAAACATCCACCCAAAAGGGAAGCTAGACAATAAGAGAAAAGGAGGAGGGGGTTCTTGTGGCAGAAAGATGCTGGTTCTTTAACGAGGAACTTCTCTTCTAAGAAGAAAGTGGTGAAAAGTGAAGAAACAAAAAGTAGTGGAGGCCATAAGTGAACGCCCAGGAAAAAGGTCCAGTAGCTTGTAGAGGCTATAAGCTGAGATTTATAAAGAATTTTACTCATTTTTTCAAGAAGTATTCGAGAAACATCCATGTATCAACTCTACTTTTTTGCTATTTGTAAGAAGTTGTATATATGAGATGGTTTAAAAAATACAATACCCATTATTCTGTATACTACAGTATTTGATAGTCACTAGGAAAACAACAGGTATAGTGAGCATTGGGCAGAAAATACACATATAAATGTGTTGGGACTGGGGTATTATTTCACTAAGGATTTTATAAACTGATGTCAGAATTTTCTTTGCAAAGGAAGAAAGTGGGCTACACAGCAAAGAAAAGTGATTGTTTGGAGCAAAACAATAAAGAAAATCATGAAGAACAGTGACCAAAATCATTCAGTATTTCTAGGAGAATAAATTGACAATGGCTGTGGTAATATAGCTGGATTAGCTTCTGTCTTTCCAGATATGAGATTTCTCAACAAAAGGGCTCCTTGGTCTCAGTCATCGGTTGAGAAGTCACACTGTTGGATGGACCTAGAATTGTATGTTTTGATATTGGGACTGCAGAAGAACAAAGCCCCCAAACTTTGGTATGTGGTATAAGAGGTCCTTCTGTCTATGTGCTGCTTTCATTAATGAATAAAGAAACTGCCTTGGCCTTTTGACAGGGCAGAACTTAGGTAGGTAGAGAAGACGGAACTGAATTCAGGAAGGAAGAAAGCAGAGTCAGAGAGACATCATGGAACCACCAGAGACAGACATGCTGAATCTTTGTCGGTAAGCCACTGTCATGTGATAATATACAGATTACTAGAAATGGGTTAAATCAATATGAAAGTTAGCCAATAAGAAGCTAGAGCTAATGGGCCAAGCAGTCTTTTAAATAATACGGTTTCTGTGTGGTTATTTCGGGGCTAAGCTAGCTGAGCAGCCGGGACGAACAAGCAGGCCCTCCTCCTACAGTTACGGTTTGACAAAAGAGTGGAGAACGTATTAAAGGGAATTAAATGGTTGCAAGCAGCTTCTCTAGTAACCCAAGAAAGCAGAAGAAAGGAATAGCCTTAAAGCTACAGGCTACCATAGGCTCAAGCAGCAAATGGAGTAGCAATGGCAGTAAGAACAAAAACTGTAACATCCAAGAGAGTAGACAGCAGGAAGTCTGAATGATGGTTAATGTGTGAATGAGAAACTCTTTCAAAGCACAGCACAAATTTAATTTTATTAAGTAGCAAAAGTCTTGAGTCCTTACAGCTTTGATTGTATAACATCAACTTTGACATCTAGATTGAACTATAAGAGCATAAATTAATCATTCTATACTTCCATTAACACACATGGACACACAGGCACACAAATGCACACATGTGCACATACACACACACCACCACCACCAACACAGTACTTTAAGTGAATACTTATAAATTCCTGACTAAAGAATACAATTTTAATTCACTGCTAAGCAACTTTGTCAAGAGCAGAATATCTTATGCATTTACGTCCTCCCATACCTATGAGCACTTTCTATACAACAGAAACCTACAATTCTCCTTGTACCACAACAACAAAATGTTGAATATTCCAAACAGATGGGACAGTTACATACATCTCCTATCAACTACTGGCATGCTATCCCTGAGGTTCTCAGTACATGTTTTCAAACAGATTAAAAGCTGCTGAACTGTGCACAATCATTTCTTCCCACTCACCAACTAAAATACCACTTAAAATACCCTGTGTAAACTCTAACAAGAGCAAGATCTGTACCTTATCTATGTGACTAAGGATCTGGGTAGGACATACTGTCTAGTAAGTTACTCTAGAATAGCTAAAGTTAATCACTGAACAACTTCACCAAGGAATTCATTCAAATTTAATGGCTATTTTCTTTCTTTTGTTCTGACTCTCTGGCCAATCTTAAGTCTAATTGTAGAGTTCTTCCACTTTTTCTCTTAAAGTAAAATTCCCACTTTTTGTTCAGAAATTGTTAAAGCAGTTCCAAATTTGACTCTTTAAACTATCCTCCATTCCAACGCAGAAAAACAAAACAAACAAAACTAAAACACTATAGAGCTCCTATTCCAAACCTAGCTCCATTTTTTTTCTATGAGAATCACTAATTATCATTAAGAGCTGTAGAAAAACAATCCTGAAGGTCATCTGCAACCTCTGTTATTTCTGAAAAATGCTCCTTCCTTGAAGTATGTTCTATCAGTGACCAGGCCAATTCACTCGTAGCTCACACATTTTACACATACGTGCTTCTCACATTTGCTATTATTTCATATTTGCTAAAACTTCAAGTAAACATGCATTGGTACTTTAATAGGTCTTCATAACTTTACACCAATGCTCTTCTCAACTGCACAAACACTTCAAAAGCAATTAGGAGGGGATCTTGTCTAGAGACTCTTATTTAATTGAAAATCTAATTTACTATCTTTCTGAGTAATTCCAACATATAACCAGAGCTAAGAACCTATTGTCAAATCCATGCCCTGCACGTAATAAAAATGGTATAGCACAAACATCCCAATAGGCCAATGGCCTGCTGATGAAATGTAAATTCCTTCCATAAACAAAGATCTTCAGAATGCCTCAGGGTCCTAGCCTAGCTTCAAAGTGACTTGATCACATAATCTCTTGCATACATCATTCATAACTCAATGCCTGACTCTCTGTCATCTTCCTATTTAAAACCTACTTCTCCCCCTCTGGCCTGCGGAAGTACACAATGAACCATTTAGTATTAAATCCCTACGGCATTCACCATATATTGAACTTAACTGGTGTTGGGGTGAAAATTACCACCTTGGATCATAATTTGGCTTCAGTTTCAGAAGCAATTTGTCTTCTGCTCCTCAGTTACATTTGAAGCTTTGGGAAGCCCACACTAATTCACAAATGATCATGCACATAAGACTTAGGTTGCCATAAGTGTTTGTTGTCATTAGTAATGAAAGAATGTAGGCATACAAGACTAATGTCACTTAATATTAGTTCTTTACATTATTTGGCAAGGACTACTTCCTTCCAATGATTGCAAGCATTCAAAAAACTAAATTTATAAGTTCCTTCAGAAGCAACTATTTATTGATAACTGTGTAAGTCTGTATTACTGGCACGTTTCACTGCCAATATTTTTCTATGGTTTTAAATTACCCGGTTTCTAGTCCTATAAGTAACCTCATTAAAAATACCACTATCCTCTTCCTCTCTGTATTTCTCTTTCCCTCTTCCTTCCCCTTTACCCTTCTTTCAATAAACTCCTCACTTAAAAAAAAAGGAAAACCTATCTCTCTTCACTGTCCTGAGTACTGTATTCCTTCTCATAACAATTAAAATTCATACACAGCAGCGGGTTCTAGGCTGCAAAAAAAAAGGAAAAAAACCGCTTTATTTATCTCCCATGTCTAATTTAAAGTGTTTATTCACTGGCTTTAGACACCTAAAATTTTTTCAAAAGACTTTTTTACAACTTATGAGGGAATGGTAACATCCTTTTCAATGTTTCATTCATTTTTTTCTGCCCACTCTTTAAAAAAAAAACATGTTAAAAGAGAACTTCAGAACCAGAAAATGCTTTTCTAATTATTTTGTTATTATTTCTCCTGATCCATAAAGGCAAGAACAAATGTTAAGTCATCAAAACTTATCATCATCTATTGCCTTAACAGTGGGACAAGGTCTAACTCAGAAACGTTCCAAGTAAATGGCCTTTGAACGAGACCTCTCACAACTGCCACTTTAACAATAATGACGTGTAAATTTACCTTTGTAACTCGCTGTAATCATACTAACAGATCATTATTAGCAGACTTTGAGTTTAATAACTACTCTCCAAATGTCACTTCTAAGACAAGTAAGATCCAGAATGAGTGAAGAAAAGGAACCTGGGCAAGGCTTGGAAAACACGGCTAATTCCCAAACTAGCACATAAAAAAGAAAAATCAAGACAACCAATACTCCACCACTCTGCTACAATCTAACTTTCCTGTAAATTAAACTTAAGGAAGCAGCTCGGACCTGGGACAAATGATGCGCTTCCACTTGGAACCTCCTTCAAAGAATCCAAACAGTTGGCTTTCTAACCTTAGAGTCACTGACAGAGAGCCGGTAGAGTTCCCCCCCNCACGCCCCCACTCTTGGCTCGGATGGTCCTAGGGTCCCCAAACTTGGAATCTCAGTCCTGTTCTTACCCAGGCCTGCACGCCTCATCCTGCCTGGAGAGGGAAAAGCGGGCGAGAAGGAGTGGGTAGGAAAGGGTCAGGGCCACCCGACCTCGGCTTCAGTTCTAGCGCCCCTCAGAGCACCAACTTTTTGCCTCTGAGCGCCACGACATCAGCAGAGTCTAAACACCGCGACGGATTATGTCGTCACCCGGATACTTATAGGCGCCCTGCAATGAGGTTTAGTTGCATTCTGGGAAATGTAGTTTTCAGTCAGCTCTGGGCTGTTGGCGAGGAGGCGTGGTGGGAACCTGGTCTGGAGCGGGCGGAGCTTCCGGAAGAGTGACTGTCGCGGCTGGGGCTCCAAAGTCTGGATGTTTTCCTCTTCCACAGCCTCCAGTATGGTACTTTCTGTTGTTAGGGCAAACGTTAACCCAGGGCATTTACTCCTTCACGGACGGGAAGATGATTGATTCATCTTTCCTGGTTCAATCTAGTATTCCACTTACTCAAAGTCGGATGAGGAAACGTCAGGGAAAACTTTGTTGACTATTCTCATCTTAGTGCCTGAGCTTCTCATCCATTTGTTCCTGATAGTTCAGTAAACCCATCTCCTTGGAGTAGAACACCTGGTAGGAAAGCCTGGAGTCTCTCATTCCTTGTTAATGCGTTTGTTCCAAGTCTGGAAAGAACGGTATCATTTGGCTCTTAAACTCTCCCTCCCACTTAGACCTTTTAAAACTTACACATAAATAAATACCTAATACTTGTTTTCATGGAGTAAGGAGTCAATGTAAGGGTTTAAAAACTTGTTGGGAGGAATGTGAATGCAGTGGTTTATATCAAAGGATCATTATGAGATTGCAAAGAAATAATGGTTTTTGAAAACTGATAGCTGTTCCCAATCCATGTTCAGATATATCACAGTTTTATTGCTACTGTATAACAGTGGTATAATATTTATAATGGAGCTTTCTGAAAGTGTAATCTTTGAAAAGTGGTTTCCCATTATAAACACTGGTCATATAAATCAATTTTCAAACATAAACATTGAATATAATCATACCTTAAGTCTCTACCTTAAGGCTGTATCTGCAAAATAGACCCAAAACAGTTTTCAATGTCATTTTTTGCTTATTTTATTTTTTTATTGTTTTTATTGAGCTATAAAGTTTTCTCTGCTCCCCTTCCTCCCTCCTTCCTCTCCTTCTACTCTCTCCCATGGCCCCCCAGTTTACTCACGAGATCTTGTCTTTTTGTACGTCCCATATAGTTTAGATCCATGTATGTCTTTCTTAGGGTCCTCATTGTTGTCTACATTCTCTGGGATTGTGAATTGTAGGCTGGTTTTTCTTTGCTTTATGTCTAAAAACTAGTTATGATGAGTTCATATGATATTTGTCTTTCTGGGTCTGAGTTAACTCACTCAATATGATGTTTTCTAGATCTATCCATTTGCCCGTAAATTTCAAGATGTCATTGTTTTTTTCTGTTGTGTAGTACTCCATTGTGTAAATGTACAACAATTTGCTTATAGATTCTTCATTCGAGGGGCTTTTAAGGTTGTTTCCTGGTTCTGGCTTTGGCAAACAATGCTCCTATGAACACAGTTGAGCACTTGTCCTTGTGGTATGACTGGGCATCCTTTGGGTATATATTCAGTATAGCTATACTGGTATCGAAAGGGGTTGTACCAGTTTGCACTTCCACCAGCAATGGAGGAGTATTCCCTTTACCCCACAATCTCTCTAGCATAAGTTGTCATCAAGGTTTTGATCTTGGCCATTGTTACAGGTGTAAGATGGAATCTCAGAGTTGTTTTGATTTGCATTTCTCTGATGACTAAGGATGTTGAACATTTCTTTAAGTGTCTTTCAGCCATTTTAGATCCTCTGTTGAGAGTTTTCTGTTTAGGTCTGTACCCCATTTTAATTGGATTGTTAGTTTTTTGATTTCTTGAGTTCTTTATATATTCTTTGTATATTTCTAAATATCAACATGTAGAAGAATGAAAATAGATCCATATCTTTCACCATGCACAAAACTCAAGTCCCAATGGATCAAAGACCTCGACATAAAGCCAAACATACTGAACCTCATAGAAGAGAAAGTGGGAAGTACACTTGAATGCATTGGCACAAAAGATCACTTCCTAATTATAATTCCTATATCACAGACACTGAGAGAAACAATTAATAAACGGGACCTCTTGGAACTGAGAAGCTTTTGTAAAGCAAAGGACACAGTCAAAGACAGAATGGCAGCCAACAGAATGAGAAAAGAACCTCACATGGGACAGAGGGCTGATCTCCAAAATATTCAATGTGATATTTTAACTGGGGAAATAAACTTAACTCAATAACATTAAAACAACCTTAATAAAACTAAAGTAAGCTACTTTTCTCTAGAAGCAACATCCTTAAATGATGACGAAAATCAGGGTAGTTATAAAAATAAGTCCATGAGAGACATGATAGGCTTTCATTTTACATAAAAACTGTGGTGGTTGTTCTCCCCACCCCACCCCCTTTTGGCATCCAACTGTGAGGCAGAAAGTACGTTTAATATACAGAATAATAATGACTGATCGTGGTCACAATTGACAGAAAGTAGAAAGAATTATCTTTCCTTTTTCTGCATTTTTCTTCATTTTGTTAAAATTTCTAGTCATTTTATTGATTTAGAGATGAATAGCATCAGTGATTGTGTCTTTATTCTCAGAGATAATCTTGTAGAAAATATGTAATTCTTGACTGTTCTCAGGATATTGTTAACTAAATATGACAAGGTAACATTAAGTATTCTTATTGTAAAGCAAGAACATAGGCAGAAAAATCTGTATACTTTTCCACAAAATTATATATTTTTTATTTTTTCCTGTTCTGTTGTCCCTTGTGCTCTTTAAAATTCTCTATCTATCTCCATTCCAAGTCCAAACCAAGGAATAACATTTTACAAAGATCTTAAAACTTGTTACATAAACATTAAATTTTTTCCAATTAGGTAACAAATTCAGCATCTCAAATATTACATTTGAACATAAAAATGTAAGCTAAAATCAAGTAGCTTTGACCTACCAAAAGAGTATGAAACAAAAGATAGTTTGCAAGTTCATTATTTGGTCACGAAAATAGATTTTCTGTCAGTGAAGTATGTTTAGATTTCAAATCCAGCTCAGAAAAAACAAGGCTATCTTAGTTCCCATGCCAAATAATCAAAATCTGTGTAGCATATGGGAGAGTTGAAGCAATTTATGCTTTCCTTGAAGAAAATACAGATGAAAAGGCAGTCCCCCAGTTCAAAATAAATGCTTGTGATTAAAGATACTAAAGCATAATGCTTTTTCTTAACCCCAAACCCTCAACATCATGCTATGTTATTATCTATGTAATTTTGACATCATTATAATTAAGAAAGTTAATTATTAATATGAGTTTACTCTTTATATTATACAATGACAATTTCAAGTATGAACAAAACAATATGTGAAATCAATACAATTGTATAATTGGTCTTTTATGGCTCATAGATGAGTATATATTTCAGACTTGTCAAAACACTGGGAACAGTTCATCAAGTTAACATATATTATACTTTAAAATTGTGTGTGTGTTTGTGTGTGTGTGTATTCATTTGTATTTGCCTATCCATGTGTATGGATGCCAAAGAACGACTTTTGGGAGTTGGTGCTCTCCTTATACAATATTGGTCCTGAGAGGATCAACTGAAGTCATTTGCAGCAAGAACCCTTGGATCCTTGGATTCTGAACTATCTTGCTAGCCCATCTAAATTGCACATCATTTGTTTGTTTGTTTGTTTTTCAAGACATATTTCTCTGTGAAACAGCATGGACTGTCTTGGAATTCACACTATAGACTAGGCTGGCCTTGAACTCACAGAGATCCGCTTGCCTCTGCCTTCTAAGTGCTGAATTTAAAGGCATAATGTCACCACCGCCATTATGAAGTTCTTAATTGCACTTCTTAATAGACATATGTTTTATTATCATTCTACCATCTGCTCACTGTAGTTTAATGATTGAAGAAAAAAGAAAGTATGTGTTTCATTGTTTTTGTCTCTGTTTCTATGTAATTATCTTTTAAGATCCTTGGTGATTTTCTTCTTTCATTACAAGTTTACAAATAGAACATGTGACTATGGAGGCTGTAAGTATACAGACTCAGGCACAAACTTTACATCTTTATCTTGTATTCTTTGTGTATCTTACCAAACTATGATGGGTTCAGAAAGCTGCAAGAATCCAAAGCATGTTAACAGAGAACCATGAAAGCATTTACTGCAAATAGACCCTTTGCTCATGAACATGATAAACTGTCCCATTAGACTTTGTTTACATGATACAAAGGCAAAAATTATTAAGAACTTCAGAACAATGACTTAAGAACACCAAACAAGTTTAGGAGCCTGTGTAAAGGCACATACAACTGCATAGGTTGCATACCCATGAACTTGTCTTTGCCTTCAGAGAAAAAAATGAGCATTCAAAGCCATAATTGATAGAGGAAAGAACTAAATAAAATAATACTGATGAGATAGATGTGCTATATAGAGAAAGGTAGATAGAGAGAAAATAGGTTGGTACAGATAGATACACAGAGAGACTGAGTAAAGTGGGGTCCTTCAACTAACAGTGACATTAAGAGGGGAGGAAATAGGGCAGTTCATATATAACATAAAGTTCATATATAACAGAAAGAAAGGACAGCGTTGCATGTGGCACACTCTTCCCAAAGCACTCATCAAGCAAGTTTCTTTGTAGAATAAGTGGGTTCTGTGGTTAATAAAACATATGAGTGAAATTCTTTTTTTAAGATTTATTTATTTATTATGTACACAGTGTTCAGCCTCCATG
>LOEQ01012299.1:8219-26368 GCA_001685075.1 Bramus lutescens
ACATTTGATGTGTATAGTTTTCGTGTAGATGGGAGAAGGGGAAGAACCGACACACTTAAATACCACATTCATGAAAAGCTTCTTAAAATCTGTGCTCTTCACCGCTTTTATCTGCAGCGTGGGTTTGTCTCTGTATCTTTAGACTAGTTCAGATTTGATGGTCTGTGCTTAGCATAAAATTTACTGCTGTTTTATTCACTGCCCGCATGAAGCAAATTAAAATGATCTGTTTTGAAATCCCTTACTGCTAATAGAAGTTATCATCCTGTTAGCAGTATACTTTGATCAAAATGTTGAACATGAAGGAACATGGAAAACAAACATGAATATTAAGCTCCAATGTTTGCAACATTCATTTCCCTGCTAACTTTTAATATGTGCTTGTCTGTTGTATGCACATTTGGCTCACTGTTCTTTGTGCTCATAGCATTTTATCTTGTCCCATATACCTGTAAGGAAAGAAACAAAACAAAAAAAAAAAGTACTTTGATACTGTCCTTTGGATGAGTGTTAAAATAGCCATGGGTGTGGTTGTGTTGGTAGGACTGCAGAGCCTATGGTTGACATTAGCTGGCTGCTGTAAGGATGTGTCTGTAGTGTGTTTATGGTGTAGTAATGGTGCGGTGTGAAGAGGGAAGGAGGAAGTAGTTACACCTGCTGATAGTTGGCTGCAGTAAATTGACCTTCAAAAGAAAGAGCAACACACATGTACCAGAAACTGATTCTTCCCTTTATTGTGCTGGCCATCTTAGAAGGGGCGGGGTTATACTTTAATTAACCCAGCTGAGGATAGCAGATGGGGCAGAATGTCTCACAGCGATAAAGCAATTCAGAAATGGCATCAGATGTTGGAAGCTGTCCCTGGTGGTGTTTGAGTGCCGCCCAGATGTTGGAGTCCCACCTGGCTAGTTTCTAAGCACTGCAGGCTAAGCAGCTGTGATGTAACCTGTGTAATGTTCACATAACACTAAAAGCACTATAATTGAGCTTCTGCTCTAGAGTTCTAAGGTTCTGACTCTTAAAAAGTAAAACCTTAAGGATAAAAATAAAGACAGCAGCTTAAAGTTTTAGATCTTAAAAATAAATCCCTGACCTTTGTAGTATTGTACCAATTGTGAAGGAGATTGATCCAGTGGCTGTGATTTTGCCATTTTAAAAACATCAGCTTAGCAGTTGTAACAAGGGTTGACAGGATGGCTCAAATTACACAAGCATGGTGACCTGAATTTGTCCCTGGATCCTGACCTGTAACCTCTGCTTGTGTGCCAGAGTGTGTGTCATGAGACACATATGCAAACAATAAAAATAATGAGTAAGTAAATAGTAGCAAAAAGCTGATTTCCCCCATGTATTAAAAAAATGAAAAGGTATTTAATCTTTTGTGAAGTGAGCAAGAGGGAAAAGGCAACATTATCACGCTGAGTTTTCTCCCATTGTCTGTTCAAATTGATTTTTTTTTTGCAAACTAACTTCAAGTTTTTCCCCAAGTTTTTGTTTTAAAACATAAAATTGTAAGCCAGGTGGTTGTGGCACGTGCCTTTAATCCCAGCACTAGGGAGGCAAAGGCAAGCAGATCTATGTGAGTTCAAGGCCAACCTGGTCTACAAAGTGAGTTCCAGGTTAACCCAGGGCTACACAGAAAAATCCTGACATGGGAGAGAAAAAAAGCAACAACCAAACAAAAGCCAACCACAACATTGAAATTGGAAGCAGGAGAGATGAGTCAGCAGTTTAGAACATGCACTGCCCTTGCAGGGGACCCAAGTTCAATTCCCAGCATCATCCACATCACGACCTCCTGCAACTCCAATTCCAAGGAGATCTGATGCCGACACCCTCTCCCGAGTGTGTGTCTGGTTTTTTGTTTCATGGTTTGCTCTGTATTGTTTTTGAAAGAGGATATACAGTCAGTTGTTTTTCTGGTTTTAATCTAACATGGAATTTTCACTTGGTGATGGTGGAAATACATCTGATAATGAAAATGTAAAATTCCATCTGAAGGTCCACAGCTTCAGAATGACAATTCTAACTGGATAGAAGTCCATTGAGATGTATGGACTTTGGGTCTGGTTAATTTCAGTGTGTGTGGTGGGAGAGGGAGGGATAAAGTTTAACAAATTGGGGGAAGAAATGTCAAAAAGTCAAGGAATTCAAGAACCTTGGCTGGGAGAACCACAGGCAAGCAGGCCATCTTGTATGGTGAGCATGGACCTCTCCTGTGGCATATTTTTGTGTGTTGCCTGAAAAGGATTCCTGAAATTGTTTGTAATTGTTCAAAACATTGTCCCCATTTTTGCCTTCTAGGAGGATCCGCTGACTTATTTGGGGGATTTGCTGACTTCAGCTCAGCTGCTGCATCAGGCAATTTCCCTTCCCAAGGTATGAGATGATTTGACTGTCCACAACCAGAAGTTGTAGAAAGTTATCAGAAAAGTTGACGTACATACACACAGAGCTATTAGTCATCATTTTTAATCCCTATGGTATTTATAATTCTTAATTCCCAATCATTTTATCCACAAGATAAATTGGGTCAGTGTCTTAGGTATGCTAGATCAGTTAACTTAGTTGTATACAACTCAAACTAAGCCAGCAAACCCCACTTATGTCAATAACATACTCTTTAGTCCTCCAGAGATGAGTGTAAGTACATGGGTCTCATTTTAGAGCAAAAGCACAATAATTAATGTTTCCCATAGTTGGCCTGGTTTTCCAGGAATGAAAATGGGCAGCTTTCTCAAACTAAGGATAAACACCACCTACCATGGTTCCTTATATAGATAGTTTATCTCTAGAGATCTGGAGAGTGCAGACTAAGGTCCTTTCATCTTTTTCCTCAGGTTGTGAAGGCATTGTGGTATTTTTTTCATAGAATCTGGGTGGCCCACAGTGTGAGAGGGCACTTAACAATAGCTATAAGAATCAGAGGCATGAGGGCCAGGGAAGAAATGTATGTAACTGAGTCAGTGTTACTCTCCAGATCACATAGACTCTCTTGCTTTTATAATAACCTGGGTTGTACTCTATATTGAGTGATACCTAATGTAAGTTCAGGGAATGGTTAGGAAGAAAAGCACATAACTTTGAGGATAGTTTGCATTATTTTGACAACCTCCTTCTATAAATTCCAAATGTTTCCCCCCAAACTAGAGTTGTTCTGTGATTGATTAACTGCTTCCTTCTGGAAATGTGGCACACCTTCCCAAGGCTGATGTGCTATATAGGCACATCAAAGTAGAAGGTAAACATGGCCTACTTGTACAGGCTCCCTGGGTAATCCTTGACTTTTTTTTTTATATATGAAGTTGTCTAGTATGCAAATAACTTGAATGTGTTTGTTCAGCCTTCTCATACATCTCCATCCATATATGTGTGATTAATATAGTCTGATCACCACCACACAGGGGCTGAACCCACAACAGTGATTAATCATTTCTGAACAGTGTCTGCAACGTTTGAAATCTTATCCTTGCATGATTGATCATCCCGATGCTGAGTTTTCAGATGGAGCAGCATGCTTTGCCATTTCCACTCATATTCTGCTTAATGGATCCTGCAAATGGAAAATTAGGATAAAGTTTATGCTCATTCAGCAGCCTTATTTAAATGGTTTTAAAATATCTAATAATCAAGAGTGAATTGTAACAATGAGTAATACAGTGTCTTATAAAGATTAACAGCTGGTTATAATAAAACCCTGGATAAAGAATAGCCCTGCTCTTACCTGAAACTGTCACCACAGTGTGGGGTTTCTTTCCTGAGGATGCTGCATATTCCTACAGTAATAGAGGAGTGTAAGCTTCATGTGACTGGTCTCTTCATGAGACAGTGCTGCTCTGGAGGTGACCTTTCAGGCTAGACATGTATTCCCAGACCATAGAGACCATGGAGCTGTGCACTTATAATTCTAAATGATGGTCCATAAATGGCATTTCTTTACTTTCTGCTTTTTCAGCTCCCGCTGACTCCTATTCGTGTGGATGTCCCTCCCTAAAGGACAGGTGTATTTGCTTGGAATTGTGTAGCCTAGTCAAACTAATGTTTAACTATAACTTGCTTGAGTAATCAGTGTATTACAGATAGTTATGCAGCTTTTCCAGAAGCCAGATGCAGTATTTCTGTGCAGTACACTCATTTGAATTGTCCAAAGTAATAATATTTGATGTTGCACGTGCCCTTATTCCATCTTTACAGTGTAGATTTAAGAGTCGGGTCTAGAGGAGCTAGCTGATTAGTTGCTTTTTAATAGTTTGCCTCTGGAACGTATGAGCTCTTACTGGTGACTTCCTAAAGCTAGCTCGAAGCGTTAGCTTTCCATCACTGTAAGAAGATGTGTGAGAATTCTCCTTTGGCTCCCAGCTTCAGAGGCTCCGGGGTCAGCTGGTTCTTGCTTCTGGGCCTGTGGTAGAAAGGCTGCTGTCCTCAGAGTGGAAGCAGAGAGGCTGCCAGAATAGGGCTGTGACAAAATGTACCCTTCAAAGGCACACCCTTCCTCCAGCCAGGCCCCACCTCCTGATGGCATACTCTGCGTGAACTCATCACTAAAATGGTCCATTGATAAACTTAACACATTCATCATCCAGTCGCCTCTTAGTGGCACAAACTGCAGACTAAGCCTTCAATATATGCCCCTTCAGTCTGCATTAAATTCAAACATGAGTTCCCCTTGCTGTTTATTGACATACACTAAGCAGTCAGCATGCTGGAGTGGCAGTCTACGTGGTAGCACTTGTGGAGTCCATGAAAACAAAAGGAGAGGGAAAACTTCTTACAGAAATGTATTCAATGCCCACACTTTGTTTTATTAGCTTTATCTTTCATGATTTCTGTTTGTTTTTATATCATGAACTTGGGGTTTCGGCAATTACACAGCTATAATTTACAACTGGATTTCTCTTTGAACCTTCTAAATGATGAGCAAAATTGAACTCTGTGGAGTTGTCCTCACTCCCAGCAGGAAGTTAACCAGTATAGAATTTCCTCCCTTTTGAGTCCCACGTGTTTAACTGATATAGACTTGGTTGGAGTCATTTCATGGTGCTTTTCGAGTATCATGAACAGACCTGCCAAGAGGTATGTTTTACTTTGAGAGTTCTAGCTCTTTTCTTTGCCACCATGTTAACAGTCTTGTAATATTCATGAGGAAGGATAATGTCTAGATGGAGATGCTAACCTGCATGGACTCCTATCAGTGTCAGTTAGCTGCAGTTCATAAGGCTTGCATTTCTCTGTGCACTTCAGAGTGCTTCTTACTCTGCCTTCTCTCTGTCTTGGTAACAGCAATAAGTGGGAATGGAGACTTTGGTGACTGGAGTGCCTTCAACCAAGCCCCATCAGGCCCTGTTGCTTCCGGTAGTGAGCTCTTTGGCAGCGCCCCACAGCCTGCAGAACTCATCAGTGGCTCACAGCCAGCTTTAGGCCCACCTCCTGCTGCCTCGAACTCCTCAGACCTGTTTGATCTTATGGGCTCATCCCAGGCAACCATGACGTCTTCCCAGAGTATGAATTTCTCTCTGATGAGCACTAACACTGTGGGGCTCGGTTTGCCTATGTCAAGATCACAGGTAAGTTGTCTGCTTCCCTTGGGAATTGTTATTACACTTGCTAAGATGATGGGTTAGTGTAAGACAACAGGGAACCCTCCTTCTCATAGTCTACTGTGGACCTAAACACCTTTAGGTGGCATGTGACTGCACAACAGAGGTGGGGTTGTGCCTGTTTCGTAGGTTGTGGTGATTGCCCACTGTGTCTTGGTAGAGTCAGGTGTGTTCTAGAGGGACTTACCTACATAAGTCCCTAAAATACCAAGCATGGGAGCTGGCACAAGGAGACATGCTGAAATCTGTTGGGTCACAAAATTGTTTGGGGGAGCAGATTGTTTGGCCCATGGAAAATAGTCAATAAGTTCTGGTTCTGTCTTATCCAAGTTTCTCTGTACATCATTGCTCATGTAGAAAACCATTGTCTCAGTGATGAATGTTCCCCCCATTCTGGGCCTGTTGTCAACCTTCATTTTCATAAATGAAAACTAGTGGGAGTTTTTAAATTCACATTTTAGGAGTTAAATACAAATTGCTTAACAGGAGAATTTTGAATGGACAGAGGTGAAAGAGTGTCTGAGTTGTACTTGTAACTTGTTAGTTTTGACTGAGTTACTGATGTGTTTCTGATACTAATCACTTGTTTTAACGTATAGATCCTCATCTTTGGGGTTTGGGATGAAGGAGGGGAAGAAAGAAGCAGAAAGGTGATTGTGAGAGGGCCAGTGGCTTTCTTTCAGCCTCTGTTGTCCTCCTTTACCCTTTGCCTTGGTAGTTCTTTTCTCCCATCCTTTCCTTGTTTCTGTCCTTTTATAAATTTATCTTTAGTAGCCACCATGCGCCTCTGCTTCTTTCTCCTGAGTTTTTCCTTTGTGAGTCCATGCATGTATGAGTGCCACTGGAGGCGCTCACTCGAGGCAGAGGTGCACAGAGCTGGGAAACACCAGTCGGGCCCTGTGCAGTGGACTTGCTGCTTGATGGCTTGGGCTTTATAACATGAGCAGACCGTCCTGCATTGTTTGTAAGGCTGCATTTCCACCTGTCCACCTTCAGTTGTGCTAACCTGACAGGTGGTTCTTTGCTGCTACTCAGATGCTGCCCTTTGGAGTCTACTCAGTCTGTTTTCCTGGGGGTTGGGGCCTATGGTGACCTCAAGTTGGTAATTGCCCTGGGCGTTTTTTATAGATAGTACCTTCTAGAGAACTGGGCATTGCTATACGGGAGAATACCCAGAGTCTTCGGAGGGCCCCATTTAGGAAGTTTCTCAGGGCACTGAAGTATTAACATAAGGCATCCAGTGATTTGCTACTATGTGATGAAGGTGTTGTCTTGATTCCTAGATCATACTTTTCTTTTCCAGCCTCTGCAGAACGTTAGTGCAGTGCTGCAGAAGCCTAACCCTCTCTATAATCAGAATGCAGATATGGTCCAGAAGTCGGCCAGCAAAACTCTGCCCTCTACTTGGTCTGACCCCAGCGTCAACATCAGCCTAGACAACTTACTACCTGGTATGCAGCCTTCCAAGCCCCAGCAGCCATCGCTTAACACAATGATTCAACAACAGAGTAAGTTACCTCAAGTGCCCATCTGTGTTTCAGATCTTCTGTATTAAAATATAGATGACGTACACTGAGGACACATGGGGTATATGTGAAGATAACCATATTCACCTAAGATTTTCTGCTTAGTGTTCAGTTGGTACCCCTCCTACTAGCACACCAACTCTGTGTTGTGCTTCTGGTATGATAAGATTTATGACTTCTAAGGCCCTGGTCTAAAATAAAAATACTTCTGAGAGCAGTGCATGCCATTAATCCCAGCACATAAGAGGCTTTTGAGTTACTAGGACTGCCTGAACTACATAGGAGACTGTGTTAGAAACCCAAGCACCGAGACAGAGCTCAGTGGTATAGCTTTTGCTCCATAGTGATCCAAAGTAGGAAGTTGGGTTTTGTTTGTTTTTTCAGAATTACTATACAGCTGTTTTTGTAAACAGTGATGAAGAAACAAAGCCATCAGAACTCCCCAGCTCAGGACCCCTGTCTCATGGATGTTGTCCTCTCTCAATGTGCTGAGTGATAATGTGGATATATGTACTGTTTTCTTTCTTGGTATTTGCATTTAACAACATTAATATCATGGTTTATCCTCTGTTGAGCCTTTTCAGAGAAAAATGATATTTAGATTTTCCCCTCATACCATCACACAGATCCCTGTTGGTCATTTAAATTGTTTCCAGCTCTTTTTTAGCCATAAAAAATTTGCATACATTCTGTACATCTGCTTTTTCCTTCATATAATATTTTGAGTCAGCAAATATAAACTTTTTTAAGGCTTTTGGTAGACACTGCTTTTGACAGTTTGTTAGGAAGTATTCAGCAATGTTTTGGGGTCATGTTTTTGTCTCCAGGAGACCAAAGCAACATCTGCTGAATATTTGTTGAATTTGTAACCAGGACAAATTAATCGACTTTTCTTCTTGGGTTTAGTGGTATTGACAGTCAGGAAAATGTGTCTTATTTTTCTGCTCTGTGAATCTTAAGAATTCACTTCTGTCGAAGTCACCTTTCTCCTTTCTCCTGGTAGATATGCAACAGCCTCTGAATGTGATGACGCAAAGCTTTGGAGCTGTGAACCTCAGTTCTCCGTCAAACATGCTTCCTGTCCGGCCACAAACTAACCCTCTGATAGGGGGACCCATGCCTATGAACATGCCCAGTGTGATGTCGGGCACCATGGGGATGGCCCCTCTGGGAAATGCCCCAGTGTTGAGCCAGGGCATGGTGGGCATGAACATGAACATGGGGCTGTCAGCCACGGGGATGGGCTTGACAGGCCCAGTGGGGATGGGTGTGCCCAACATGGCCATGCCTTCTGGAACTATGCAGCCCAAGCAAGATGCCTTTGCAAACTTTGCCAACTTTAGCAAATAAAAGATCATAAAGAAGCAAGTGGAAGAAGAATGTGTAGCTGCAAGTAGGTGATGCTGGGATGGAAAATGCTAAGCAGTTCCCTTTTCTTTTATCAGTTAATTAAATAACCCACTTAAAGAACCAAAAAGTCTGAGGCATAAAGTGAAGTGTCTGGTGTTTCAGAAGCAACACAAACCCACTTCAGACGAGGCAGTCAGGATCGATTTCCCCAGTGAAGATGCCCAACTCATGGTGAGGAGACTGCAAAGGCCTTTCCGAGTCGGAGAGCACGTCACAGGAGAGTCCGTAGGAGGACTGGCACAGGGCTGAGCAAATGTGCTTCTCTCTAACTTTATACTTTGCTTTTCCTGAGGAACTTGATTTTTCTGTCCCTCAGTCGCCTTGTCACAATTGGGTCTGTTCCTTTACCACTCTCGAGTCCATATATGAAATCATTAAAGTTGGATGATCAGTTTTTTATAAAAATATATATTTTTGTCCAAAAAAGACATACATATGTGATTATGACTAAATCAAAGGTAGCTTGATGTATATACCTTTGCCGAGGTCCCAGCAACACTGCTGACAGGCCATCCGAGTTCTTACGGGATTGAACCCTGTGTTGTCTGCAGCTGGCATAGCTGTGAGCTTCACCCATGTCTCCTTCTATAACTGCCCCATGCAGAACTGGGAAAACTTTTTTTTTCAGGACCGCACTGTGGTTTCCTTTAAAAGCTGGAGAAGGAAGACCTCTTGTGTAGTTTGTCTGCAGCAGCTGCTGGCTGCACTTCGCAGTGATTGACTTGGCAAGGCTGCCTTCCGTGCACCTCCCCATGGCCATCATTCAAGGCAGAAACAGAAAAGAAAAATATTTATTTTTATCTTTTTTGGTGTCTTTTCAAAAAATTGAAAGGTAAAAATGCATTAAAACATTAAGTTAAATATAAATGTTAGGACTCAGCCATGTTCATGTTTAGATTTTATACAGTATTTGTTTTGTTTGGGTTTCGAGTGTCTATAATACAGCATTAGCAATATGGTTCCAATAGAAGTTCGATATATATTATTAAAGGAGACCTGTAGCAGTCAGATTTTATTGATTTAATGACAAATAAAGGAAATTAATTAATTTTTTTTGTTTTCCTGCTGTGATTCTGCATTAAGCTCACGTGAAAATCATGATGCTAGAATTTGGAATGTAAAATTAAATCTTTCAGCCTCAAGCTGGGAATATTTTTTAAAATAAATAAGTATTGAATTATTACCTCCCCACTTACGTTGAAAATTTTTTTATTCAATTGATACAACTTTGTTTCCATTGTATTCATGATGTTCTGTTATATATAACATTAAAATGTTCATTAAAATCAACGTGGAACCGCCTCTTCCCCTCACTCCACTAGACGCGAGGCCATTTGGGGAAAAATAATTATAATTTGGGCAAAGTAATTTTTATAAATAATTTAAAATTATTTAATGACTTCTCTATTCTTTGCTATCAGGCTCTGCTGTCAGGAATTAAACATGAAGCAGCAGAGACACCCTGGCCTGCTCCGCTCTCGCTAATGTCCCATCTACAACATTTCTAATTAGGCAGAAATCCATGTACCTCAGCTAAGTGGGCAGGAAAAGTGATTCATTTGCTGAATAAGAGATGAGAGAGGGTATAATTAGCCGACTGCGGTTTTTAATCTTTCAACAATTCTGTGTGTTTAAATTAGTTTCAAAGAATGGGAGCTTTCAAATGTTGTTACTTCAAAGCGGTCCAGCCACCTCTGCTGGCAGTGGGCTAGGCTGTCTTCATTTACGCTTGAACCCTGTAATCTTAGTTTATTTTTAATTGAGAAATATGTCTTCACTTTCTCAAATATATATAGTTTTTAAAGGAAGTAAATGTTTTATATCTGAGTGTGTTTTTGCTGTTGTTGGGTTTTGGTTTTTCTGGTAGCATTTATCTCAAGACATTTTTTTCCCAGCCCCTGCTTTTCTTTGTTGTTTCTCTGAGGACATGAAGGACCCCTTCCCCTTTCTCACTGGACCTCAACACTTAATTTGCCATCTCCAAAGTAGTTTTTGTTTCAAAACCCACCACAGAAAAAGGCTCCCTCAGTCAGGGCCTTTTGAGATAGTCTCCCTGCATAGCAAAGTCTGCCTCGAACTTGTTAGCTTCCTGAGGCAAGGATTACAGGTATGAGCCACCACACCTGCAAGGGCCTGTTTACTGTAGGGTTGGTCTGTTGGAATCTCTTTATTCTATAAGTTGTGTAATGGGGAAGCTACCTAGCAGCGGATTCACAGACAATTCAGGTCCATTTCTGTGATTTTCTCCTAGCTCTGTTTTCCCTTCTCTCATAGCTTCAAGAGCCATAAGCTCGGAGCCCGTGAGATGGCTCAGTGAGTAAAGGCACTTGCCGCCAGGACCCACGTGGTAGGAGGAGAGAACCGAGTCCCACAGTTGTCCTCTGACCTCCACACAGACACATACCATGGTACACACACCTGCGCTCATTCACATACGTGCAAACTGAATATATGTAATAAACACACGGAAGAGCCCAGTGAGATGCCTCAGCCAGTAAAGCATTTGCCACTCCAGCCTGAAGACATGAGTCCCACCCCTAGAACTCTCTAAAGGTAGATGGTGAGAACGGACTCCACAACGGTTCCCTTTAATCATGCCTGTGCTTGGCATGGGTGCCCACACATTACTCAGAATCATGCATAAAAATTGAAAGTAGTGAAATGGATAAGCTCTTTGCTGTACTTAACCAGCTTCCCTTTGTTGTTTAAAACTTGTGAATTGGGGCTGGAGAGATGATGGCTCAGCAGTTAAGAACTCCAGCTGCCTTTGCAGAGGACTTGACTAGCTCATAGCCACCTGTAACTCCAGTTCCAGGGCATTCAACGCCCTCTTCCTGCCTCCACTGGTACCCACACACATGTGCACATATACAGAGACAGACATAGCCATAAACACAGTGAAACATCTAAATTACCTTGGTGCTGTTAGTTTGGGGGTAGTTATAAGAACTGGGCCCTGCAGATAACTTACATTTGGGGGGTGGGAGTCAGTGATTTATTTCTACCTCAAACACTCATAAAATGGTAGATTTCTTTGGTGGCTGTCCATGTTATAATACAGTTTTATAGCTAAGATAATGGGAAGTAAGGAAAATTTGTGTTGGACGTGGAGACATGTTAAATGGATTTCAGAAATAAACTGGCTTTTAGTTTCAGCTCTCCTGTGTGGCAGCCTGGTGATATAGGAAGACCTGTTTACTTGGAGTAGGGTCTGGTGGTAATCAGACCTGTAATCCCAGCTTTCTGGAAACGGGCAAGGCCAGGTTCAAAGCCAGACTGGCAGCTTGGACTATCTCAGAGGGTTAAAAGGCTGGTGGAGGGTGTGAGGTTCTGGTTTCACTAGTGCCACCAAAACAAAAAAGGTTTGAAAGCAAATACATGAGATTTCCCAATGCTGTCTGTGTGAGCGCAATCGATTGCTAACATTTCTGTGCTCTGATTCATTTTTCTAAAAGTCCCTGGCCTCTTGGTGATATAAAATACACCGCAGCCACAACGGGGGAACCTTCCTGCTCTGGGCCTGTACTTAAGCACACATGCTTAGACACCAACTCTATATCAGCCTGTTGCTCTTTGCTTTTTTGCCCTTTCTTGTGATGTCTCTTAATTGATACAGCAGAATTCCAAAGTTCCTAAAAGTCAAGTCATTGAGAAAGCCAGGTGGCTGTCTTAGGAGTGGTTTCTGTAGTGACAGATTTGTGCTGCCTTCGTGAACTTAACAGCACTCTTTAAATGTTTTTAACTGTCAAGGGAATTATCACCAACTCCACATGTATTTACCATGGACATGAAGGTGTCTGGAAGAGAGCTGTTTAGTGTGCTTTTGGTCTAAGATCTGCATAATATTTACAGCTTGTTTATTTACTTTTGAGGCAAAGTTGCATGTACCCCAGGCTGGCCTCCAACTCACTATGTAGCCCAGGATAGCCTTGAGGATGTGCTCATCCTCTCAACCTCCTCTAAGCTAGCATCAGAGTGTGTTCCACCACACCAACCCTGGTTTTTATTAGCTGTAGAGATCTCAAATCTGTTATTTGATTGAATTCATAGAATTTTATTTACTAAGATTTTGCTCCTTTGAGATCCAGGTAAGTGATTACATTTAAAAGTCAAAGGGAGAAAATAAGATCCTTCAAGGCTGTAGGTGAGGAACTGGCCTGCAGCTGACTCCGAAATTTAGCTTCCCAGAAGTTTGGGGGCATTGAAATCTTGATGGGCGAAAGTGGGCTTTATTTTTTGAAATGGCTCATAATATGAGACCTTTTCCTTTTCCTTTTTTTTCTTTTTTTTAGCTTACGTCTTGAAAGTATAGTTTTTAAATACCCCAGGCACATGTGTTTCCTAGTTTATAATGAAATAAGGTTGTATATGAAGCAATGTGGTTCCATGATCCCTTTGTAGCAAACCATAAGAAGGAAGACCTCAAGAGCCTTTTCATCTATCAATGCTGCAGTCCCTCACCAGCAGTAAAATCTGAGCTCTGGGACACCCCCTTGTCCACTCAGTTCCCTTCATTCTCCCAGCTGATGGGATACTATTTCCTTACCATAAAGAATGGGCAAGACCAAAAAAAGGGGGGGCGTCTAGAAGAGTTGTCTACCAAGTAAAGACGGTTGTGATACAGTCACCCAGTTGCTGATGGGCTTGTCTTGGAAAGGCAATACCACCTGGAAAATCCTCATCTCGGCTTCTTTTGGAAACTAGTTTGTAGTGTAGATACAGAATTCATTTTTTGATGACTAGAACATTAAAAATGTGATGTCCTAATTATAACCTGTAGATTTTATTAAATACTTTTCTTAAGACAAGGTCTTACTAAGTTGCCCAGTCTTAATGAACTCACTTTGTAGCTGAGGCAGGCCTTGAGCCTGCAATCTTCTTGCCTCAGCCCCGAAAGCAGCAGGGATTACAGGCCTGGTTTACTTATTTTTGAGACTGGATGCCTTGGTAAAATTGTCCAGGCCGACCCTAAATTCATGATCCTTTTGTTTACCTCCTCCCAGGCTGGGATTACCGGCTGTTGACACCACACCCAGCTTTTTTTAATTGTTTTGGTTTTTTTGGAGGTAAGTGGTGCAGGTGTAGACCAGGTTGGCCCTGCTTCCTCACAGGTGCTAGGATTAAAGGTGCGTATCACCATGCCCAGGTTTTTTCTTTTTTTAAATGCAACTGACTAGTGGACTAGGTCTCAGTGATTGTATTTTCCCCATGGTATTTTTACTTTTGCAGTTAACCAAAAGTTTAATAAGCCCAAATCTGAACTGGGAAATAAGACTGCAGTATTGTAAGGTTCTTCCAAAGCACAAAACCACCCAGTGTTCCTTAGGTGCACTTACTCAGACTTAACCATGTGCCTTCCGTCTGCCCTACCTCAAGTCCTCTACCGTGTTGTTTTGCAACACAGCCACAAGACCACCAGGGGGTGTGCGGACAAGGGTTCAGTGTGAGGAAGGGAGATCAGGGTAATGTTATTAGAGAAGTACCAAACAGAAAGCCTGTGGTGACTAGGGACCCCCTCTGAGGCGCAAGGCTGTGCCAGAGAATTGAATGAGAAGGAGGCAGCTATGCTCAGTGGGAAGAGAGACTGGTCCTAGAGACAGAAGGTGCCAGGTGAGTGTGGACAGAGCCCAAGGGAAGAGTAGATGAGAGAAGTAAGATGGGCTTAGCAAGCGTTCCACTCCTTAGAAGTTCCTCACAGGACTCTCAACCTGTACTATTATGAAGCACCCCCACCTCCACCTTTCTGGTGCTATGGTTGACAATGGGCTGGGGATGGAGCTCAGTGGCGAAGTGCTTGGCTAATGCACAAAGCCCTAGTCCACATAAATGGGGAGGGGATGCTGAAGACAAGAGTCCATTGTCATCAGTGACTACATACAAGTTCAAAGCCAGTTTGGACTAAACACATGAAGTACTGTCTAACAAAAGAGAAAAGGTCACTTGGCCTTTAAAAGACCAGTGGAGGGGTTGGGAATTTAGCTCAGTGGTAGAGCAGGCAAGCGCAAGGCCCTGGGTTCCGTCCTCAGCTTCGAAGGAAAAAAAAAAGACCAGTGAAAATTTGTATGTTGTGCTTCAATATTTGCTGTTTAACAACAAAACAGCAAATGCATTGACAGGTCATTGTATGTGAAGGGTGAGTCCAAGGGGCCACTATAAAAGCCAGTTGAGTATTTCAGATGGTAATGTTCATGTATCTATTATGGTCAAATGGTGTGTTCACAGTTATTTCTTCTCTGATTGGCACAACAGCCTCAAGCTAAGATGGCAAGGCAGTTATTAGCTCTTCTGTACAGACTGGAGAGACCATAGTCTTTAGGGAATAGGCCATGACTTCCAGGCCCTGGAATTCACATTCCATTTCATTCCACCGTCCTTCATTACTTGTTTATTAGTATTTCAGGCATTACACAGGCCACAGATAGCTGTCCACTTTCTCTTGATCCCCAAACGCTCCACATACAATATACAACTGATTATATTTGGCTAGTGGAAATGTGTGTGTGTGCGCGCACATCATGTGCAGCATGCATGCTTGTCACAGCGTATTTGTTGAAGTCAACTTGAGAGAGTCAGTTCTTTCTTTTGACCATGTGAGTTCTGGGGATCCAACTCAGGTTGTTAGGCTTGGCAGCAAGCACCTTTACCCACGGAGCTATCTCACCAGACCTTAAGTGTTTTTAAGTAAGCATGGAATATTTATATCACCTATTTGCATTTCCTATAGGTCGGCAGTGGAAGATAAGCCTCGCAGCAAATAAAACCCTACACTCTTCTAGAGGGAAAGCTTTTTTGTATATTTTCCAGAAATGAACATGTCTCTTATACACACACACAAAACATTGACTAAATCTAGAAAGCAGAAAAACCCGGCAGAGTCAGAGCAAGTTAACCCAGAGGCACCTCAAATGGTCAAAAGGGAGGTTATGAATAAGCTGCAGGCAGAAGGTGAGTGAGACCGGGTGGCCGCCACCAGGTGACTGCATGAAGGGATCTGTTTCAGAAAGCACAGTGGTTACAAAAGCATGTGTATGCTCACGTGACTCTAACTCAAGAAACAGAATGGAGAGGCCCTGCCACCAAAACAAACTAGATAAGGATTTCTATAGGTGAGGTTGTTCTTGTGTTTTTCGAGATGGTTTCTCTTTGTAGGCCTGACTATCCTGGAACTCACTTTGTAGACCAGGCTAGCCTCAAACTCAGGGATCCATCTGTCTCTGCACTCAAGTACTGTGATTAAGGGCATGTGCCACCACTGCCTAGCTGGTAAGGATGTTCTTAAGGGCATGTTTGAATGGACATTGTTAAGGGCTTTGAAGGCTGTTCAGACAACACTCGGCCATTTGAGAACCTCTCTTGGATTACCACTTGTTGAGTTTGTTTTTGATGGATGGGGGGTAGCAAATATAAAAAGATTTGAACATGAATCACACACACACACATAAACAAATTTTAAGTCCTCTTTTACAGGAAAGTAATAAGGTTAAATAAAAGAAATATTAAAGCACTTGGATTTTAATTTATGTGGTTTATTAGTTTTGTCCTTCTGATCTCATCCCTGTAATAAACTAATAAAGGATATTGTAATAGAAAAAGTTAAGAACTTTTCATAGCCAGATGGTGGTGATGCAGTGAGGCAGAGACAGGCAGATCTCTGAGTTCAAGGCCAGCCTGGTCTACAGAGGGAGTTCCAGGACAGGCAGGGTTACACAGAGAAACCCTGTCTTCAAACAAATCATACAGAGACCACTGAGAAGGCTCACTCAGTAGGTAAAGACACTAGCCGCCAAGGCTGAGGGCCTGAGTTCGAGCCCTGTGAACCACCTGGTGGAAAGAGAAAGCTGACTTCTCTGACCACGGCACTTGCACTGGGGAATGGATGCACACACATAAATAAATAAAAAAGAACTTTCCACATACTCTTAGCTCCTCTACTGTGGAACTGTGTGTAATTGTGTTTCTTTGTGTACAGCACCTATCTCACCTATCTTTGTGTAGGCTCTTAAGTAACTGTGTCTTCACCCAATTTTTAATTGTACCAAGAGTTCTTGGATTGGAATGATAAAAGGTTGCCATAAGGAGCCGCTTTAGTAATTAACCAGTTCTTTAATAAAGCCTCAATTACTTTGTTTTCCTGATAAGGAGGGGGAAAAAAAACTGTTCCAAGAGAGAGTTACATTCGACATCTGGGAACCTCCTAACAGCTGGCTACCTAATGAATATTCATCAGCCTTAGAGGCTGCAGACCATTAATAAACCAAAAGATGTAAAGCAGAAGCAATCTCCGTCAGCTTCAAATGAGATCGGACGCAATGTGCTGCGAAGTGTCATTGCCACATTGAATTGAGTTTGAGACATTAACGATTCCATATTGCCTCTGTATCTCCTCGCTTTGAAAATCCTGCCCAGACTGCTGGCCGTGTTTCCGTGTCCAACTTTGTTCCTCCCTGAGTGCCTAATAGGAAGCTTACAATGTCCGTTTTTAAAAAGTCTTCCATTTTGTTCTCCTAAGTTACACACTCATTGCCAAGACTCTAAAATGAAGGCATCATCCCCGCTACAGAAAGGTGGGGAGCGTGTCGACATCAAATTGGTTTTGTGTGTCTCCTGTGAGCTAGCAAATCCTTAGAAACCTATGTACATAACAGGAAACTTGGGTCTGGTGTTTGTTGGGTCCTTTTGAGGGACTCCTCCCCACACCCCTTCCCCCACCACACACACACCTAGGTAGGCAATGCCTCCGTGTGACACTGGTGTGTGCTCACAGCCTAGGGTCAGCTATGCCTCCGTGTGACACTGGTGTGCTCACAGCCTAGGGTCAGCAATGCCTCCGTGTCACACTGGTGTGCTCACAGCCTAGGGTCAGCAATGCCTCCGTGTGACACTGGTGTGCTCACAGCCTAGGGTCAGCAATGCCTCCGTGTCACACTGGTGTGCTCACAGCCTAGGGTCAGCAATGCCTCTGTGTCACACTGGTGTGCTTACAGTCAGCCTTCACGTTTCCTGGGTGAGGTCTAGACAGGCAGGTTCCAAGAAGCCTTGCTTGAGGTTATTTCCCAGGTGAGAGACGGGGCCTAGGACCCTGCACTTTCACAATCAAACATGGACCCTCGTGAAGACAAACACTTAAAAGAAATCCCACACTAGCTGAGAATTGAGAATTTCCTACGGCACCCTTGGCTCAATTCTCACCCAAGTACTCGGGTGTTTGGGAGAATGCCAGGACGAGAGGAAGAGTAAACTCTTGGAGGCTCTTTCAACTACCTTCTGGATTTCACTTGACTAATCCTTTTTTGTAACGACATGGTCTCATACAGTCCAGGCTGACCTCAAACTTAGCATGTAATTGAGCATGACCTTAAACTGACCGTCCTTCTTCCCCTCCGTGAGTGCTGGGATTACATATGTGCACCAACACACCCTGTTTATATGACACCAGGTATTAAATCCGGGGCTTCATACAGGCTAATGAGCCAGGCTGGTACCTGAACTTACCCTTTAACTCATGGTAAAATATACTTTGTCTTAAGTGTATAACATGGTAAATGTGTGTGTACAAGCATACAATACTATAACATTTACCTTTTGTTTTGTTTGTTTGTTTGTTTGTTTGTTTGTT
>LOEQ01012300.1:8219-26368 GCA_001685075.1 Bramus lutescens
ACATTTGATGTGTATAGTTTTCGTGTAGATGGGAGAAGGGGAAGAACCGACACACTTAAATACCACATTCATGAAAAGCTTCTTAAAATCTGTGCTCTTCACCGCTTTTATCTGCAGCGTGGGTTTGTCTCTGTATCTTTAGACTAGTTCAGATTTGATGGTCTGTGCTTAGCATAAAATTTACTGCTGTTTTATTCACTGCCCGCATGAAGCAAATTAAAATGATCTGTTTTGAAATCCCTTACTGCTAATAGAAGTTATCATCCTGTTAGCAGTATACTTTGATCAAAATGTTGAACATGAAGGAACATGGAAAACAAACATGAATATTAAGCTCCAATGTTTGCAACATTCATTTCCCTGCTAACTTTTAATATGTGCTTGTCTGTTGTATGCACATTTGGCTCACTGTTCTTTGTGCTCATAGCATTTTATCTTGTCCCATATACCTGTAAGGAAAGAAACAAAACAAAAAAAAAAAGTACTTTGATACTGTCCTTTGGATGAGTGTTAAAATAGCCATGGGTGTGGTTGTGTTGGTAGGACTGCAGAGCCTATGGTTGACATTAGCTGGCTGCTGTAAGGATGTGTCTGTAGTGTGTTTATGGTGTAGTAATGGTGCGGTGTGAAGAGGGAAGGAGGAAGTAGTTACACCTGCTGATAGTTGGCTGCAGTAAATTGACCTTCAAAAGAAAGAGCAACACACATGTACCAGAAACTGATTCTTCCCTTTATTGTGCTGGCCATCTTAGAAGGGGCGGGGTTATACTTTAATTAACCCAGCTGAGGATAGCAGATGGGGCAGAATGTCTCACAGCGATAAAGCAATTCAGAAATGGCATCAGATGTTGGAAGCTGTCCCTGGTGGTGTTTGAGTGCCGCCCAGATGTTGGAGTCCCACCTGGCTAGTTTCTAAGCACTGCAGGCTAAGCAGCTGTGATGTAACCTGTGTAATGTTCACATAACACTAAAAGCACTATAATTGAGCTTCTGCTCTAGAGTTCTAAGGTTCTGACTCTTAAAAAGTAAAACCTTAAGGATAAAAATAAAGACAGCAGCTTAAAGTTTTAGATCTTAAAAATAAATCCCTGACCTTTGTAGTATTGTACCAATTGTGAAGGAGATTGATCCAGTGGCTGTGATTTTGCCATTTTAAAAACATCAGCTTAGCAGTTGTAACAAGGGTTGACAGGATGGCTCAAATTACACAAGCATGGTGACCTGAATTTGTCCCTGGATCCTGACCTGTAACCTCTGCTTGTGTGCCAGAGTGTGTGTCATGAGACACATATGCAAACAATAAAAATAATGAGTAAGTAAATAGTAGCAAAAAGCTGATTTCCCCCATGTATTAAAAAAATGAAAAGGTATTTAATCTTTTGTGAAGTGAGCAAGAGGGAAAAGGCAACATTATCACGCTGAGTTTTCTCCCATTGTCTGTTCAAATTGATTTTTTTTTTGCAAACTAACTTCAAGTTTTTCCCCAAGTTTTTGTTTTAAAACATAAAATTGTAAGCCAGGTGGTTGTGGCACGTGCCTTTAATCCCAGCACTAGGGAGGCAAAGGCAAGCAGATCTATGTGAGTTCAAGGCCAACCTGGTCTACAAAGTGAGTTCCAGGTTAACCCAGGGCTACACAGAAAAATCCTGACATGGGAGAGAAAAAAAGCAACAACCAAACAAAAGCCAACCACAACATTGAAATTGGAAGCAGGAGAGATGAGTCAGCAGTTTAGAACATGCACTGCCCTTGCAGGGGACCCAAGTTCAATTCCCAGCATCATCCACATCACGACCTCCTGCAACTCCAATTCCAAGGAGATCTGATGCCGACACCCTCTCCCGAGTGTGTGTCTGGTTTTTTGTTTCATGGTTTGCTCTGTATTGTTTTTGAAAGAGGATATACAGTCAGTTGTTTTTCTGGTTTTAATCTAACATGGAATTTTCACTTGGTGATGGTGGAAATACATCTGATAATGAAAATGTAAAATTCCATCTGAAGGTCCACAGCTTCAGAATGACAATTCTAACTGGATAGAAGTCCATTGAGATGTATGGACTTTGGGTCTGGTTAATTTCAGTGTGTGTGGTGGGAGAGGGAGGGATAAAGTTTAACAAATTGGGGGAAGAAATGTCAAAAAGTCAAGGAATTCAAGAACCTTGGCTGGGAGAACCACAGGCAAGCAGGCCATCTTGTATGGTGAGCATGGACCTCTCCTGTGGCATATTTTTGTGTGTTGCCTGAAAAGGATTCCTGAAATTGTTTGTAATTGTTCAAAACATTGTCCCCATTTTTGCCTTCTAGGAGGATCCGCTGACTTATTTGGGGGATTTGCTGACTTCAGCTCAGCTGCTGCATCAGGCAATTTCCCTTCCCAAGGTATGAGATGATTTGACTGTCCACAACCAGAAGTTGTAGAAAGTTATCAGAAAAGTTGACGTACATACACACAGAGCTATTAGTCATCATTTTTAATCCCTATGGTATTTATAATTCTTAATTCCCAATCATTTTATCCACAAGATAAATTGGGTCAGTGTCTTAGGTATGCTAGATCAGTTAACTTAGTTGTATACAACTCAAACTAAGCCAGCAAACCCCACTTATGTCAATAACATACTCTTTAGTCCTCCAGAGATGAGTGTAAGTACATGGGTCTCATTTTAGAGCAAAAGCACAATAATTAATGTTTCCCATAGTTGGCCTGGTTTTCCAGGAATGAAAATGGGCAGCTTTCTCAAACTAAGGATAAACACCACCTACCATGGTTCCTTATATAGATAGTTTATCTCTAGAGATCTGGAGAGTGCAGACTAAGGTCCTTTCATCTTTTTCCTCAGGTTGTGAAGGCATTGTGGTATTTTTTTCATAGAATCTGGGTGGCCCACAGTGTGAGAGGGCACTTAACAATAGCTATAAGAATCAGAGGCATGAGGGCCAGGGAAGAAATGTATGTAACTGAGTCAGTGTTACTCTCCAGATCACATAGACTCTCTTGCTTTTATAATAACCTGGGTTGTACTCTATATTGAGTGATACCTAATGTAAGTTCAGGGAATGGTTAGGAAGAAAAGCACATAACTTTGAGGATAGTTTGCATTATTTTGACAACCTCCTTCTATAAATTCCAAATGTTTCCCCCCAAACTAGAGTTGTTCTGTGATTGATTAACTGCTTCCTTCTGGAAATGTGGCACACCTTCCCAAGGCTGATGTGCTATATAGGCACATCAAAGTAGAAGGTAAACATGGCCTACTTGTACAGGCTCCCTGGGTAATCCTTGACTTTTTTTTTTATATATGAAGTTGTCTAGTATGCAAATAACTTGAATGTGTTTGTTCAGCCTTCTCATACATCTCCATCCATATATGTGTGATTAATATAGTCTGATCACCACCACACAGGGGCTGAACCCACAACAGTGATTAATCATTTCTGAACAGTGTCTGCAACGTTTGAAATCTTATCCTTGCATGATTGATCATCCCGATGCTGAGTTTTCAGATGGAGCAGCATGCTTTGCCATTTCCACTCATATTCTGCTTAATGGATCCTGCAAATGGAAAATTAGGATAAAGTTTATGCTCATTCAGCAGCCTTATTTAAATGGTTTTAAAATATCTAATAATCAAGAGTGAATTGTAACAATGAGTAATACAGTGTCTTATAAAGATTAACAGCTGGTTATAATAAAACCCTGGATAAAGAATAGCCCTGCTCTTACCTGAAACTGTCACCACAGTGTGGGGTTTCTTTCCTGAGGATGCTGCATATTCCTACAGTAATAGAGGAGTGTAAGCTTCATGTGACTGGTCTCTTCATGAGACAGTGCTGCTCTGGAGGTGACCTTTCAGGCTAGACATGTATTCCCAGACCATAGAGACCATGGAGCTGTGCACTTATAATTCTAAATGATGGTCCATAAATGGCATTTCTTTACTTTCTGCTTTTTCAGCTCCCGCTGACTCCTATTCGTGTGGATGTCCCTCCCTAAAGGACAGGTGTATTTGCTTGGAATTGTGTAGCCTAGTCAAACTAATGTTTAACTATAACTTGCTTGAGTAATCAGTGTATTACAGATAGTTATGCAGCTTTTCCAGAAGCCAGATGCAGTATTTCTGTGCAGTACACTCATTTGAATTGTCCAAAGTAATAATATTTGATGTTGCACGTGCCCTTATTCCATCTTTACAGTGTAGATTTAAGAGTCGGGTCTAGAGGAGCTAGCTGATTAGTTGCTTTTTAATAGTTTGCCTCTGGAACGTATGAGCTCTTACTGGTGACTTCCTAAAGCTAGCTCGAAGCGTTAGCTTTCCATCACTGTAAGAAGATGTGTGAGAATTCTCCTTTGGCTCCCAGCTTCAGAGGCTCCGGGGTCAGCTGGTTCTTGCTTCTGGGCCTGTGGTAGAAAGGCTGCTGTCCTCAGAGTGGAAGCAGAGAGGCTGCCAGAATAGGGCTGTGACAAAATGTACCCTTCAAAGGCACACCCTTCCTCCAGCCAGGCCCCACCTCCTGATGGCATACTCTGCGTGAACTCATCACTAAAATGGTCCATTGATAAACTTAACACATTCATCATCCAGTCGCCTCTTAGTGGCACAAACTGCAGACTAAGCCTTCAATATATGCCCCTTCAGTCTGCATTAAATTCAAACATGAGTTCCCCTTGCTGTTTATTGACATACACTAAGCAGTCAGCATGCTGGAGTGGCAGTCTACGTGGTAGCACTTGTGGAGTCCATGAAAACAAAAGGAGAGGGAAAACTTCTTACAGAAATGTATTCAATGCCCACACTTTGTTTTATTAGCTTTATCTTTCATGATTTCTGTTTGTTTTTATATCATGAACTTGGGGTTTCGGCAATTACACAGCTATAATTTACAACTGGATTTCTCTTTGAACCTTCTAAATGATGAGCAAAATTGAACTCTGTGGAGTTGTCCTCACTCCCAGCAGGAAGTTAACCAGTATAGAATTTCCTCCCTTTTGAGTCCCACGTGTTTAACTGATATAGACTTGGTTGGAGTCATTTCATGGTGCTTTTCGAGTATCATGAACAGACCTGCCAAGAGGTATGTTTTACTTTGAGAGTTCTAGCTCTTTTCTTTGCCACCATGTTAACAGTCTTGCAATATTCATGAGGAAGGATAATGTCCAGATGGAGATGCTAACCTGCATGGACTCCTATCAATGTCACTTAGCTGCAGTTCATAAGGCTTGCATTTCTCTGTGCACTTCAGAGTGCTTCTTACTCTGCCTTCTCTCTGTCTTGGTAACAGCAATAAGTGGGAATGGAGACTTTGGTGACTGGAGTGCCTTCAACCAAGCCCCATCAGGCCCTGTTGCTTCCGGTAGTGAGCTCTTTGGCAGCGCCCCACAGCCTGCAGAACTCATCAGTGGCTCACAGCCAGCTTTAGGCCCACCTCCTGCTGCCTCGAACTCCTCAGACCTGTTTGATCTTATGGGCTCATCCCAGGCAACCATGACGTCTTCCCAGAGTATGAATTTCTCTCTGATGAGCACTAACACTGTGGGGCTCGGTTTGCCTATGTCAAGATCACAGGTAAGTTGTCTGCTTCCCTTGGGAATTGTTATTACACTTGCTAAGATGATGGGTTAGTGTAAGACAACAGGGAACCCTCCTTCTCATAGTCTACTGTGGACCTAAACACCTTTAGGTGGCATGTGACTGCACAACAGAGGTGGGGTTGTGCCTGTTTCGTAGGTTGTGGTGATTGCCCACTGTGTCTTGGTAGAGTCAGGTGTGTTCTAGAGGGACTTACCTACATAAGTCCCTAAAATACCAAGCATGGGAGCTGGCACAAGGAGACATGCTGAAATCTGTTGGGTCACAAAATTGTTTGGGGGAGCAGATTGTTTGGCCCATGGAAAATAGTCAATAAGTTCTGGTTCTGTCTTATCCAAGTTTCTCTGTACATCATTGCTCATGTAGAAAACCATTGTCTCAGTGATGAATGTTCCCCCCATTCTGGGCCTGTTGTCAACCTTCATTTTCATAAATGAAAACTAGTGGGAGTTTTTAAATTCACATTTTAGGAGTTAAATACAAATTGCTTAACAGGAGAATTTTGAATGGACAGAGGTGAAAGAGTGTCTGAGTTGTACTTGTAACTTGTTAGTTTTGACTGAGTTACTGATGTGTTTCTGATACTAATCACTTGTTTTAACGTATAGATCCTCATCTTTGGGGTTTGGGATGAAGGAGGGGAAGAAAGAAGCAGAAAGGTGATTGTGAGAGGGCCAGTGGCTTTCTTTCAGCCTCTGTTGTCCTCCTTTACCCTTTGCCTTGGTAGTTCTTTTCTCCCATCCTTTCCTTGTTTCTGTCCTTTTATAAATTTATCTTTAGTAGCCACCATGCGCCTCTGCTTCTTTCTCCTGAGTTTTTCCTTTGTGAGTCCATGCATGTATGAGTGCCACTGGAGGCGCTCACTCGAGGCAGAGGTGCACAGAGCTGGGAAACACCAGTCGGGCCCTGTGCAGTGGACTTGCTGCTTGATGGCTTGGGCTTTATAACATGAGCAGACCGTCCTGCATTGTTTGTAAGGCTGCATTTCCACCTGTCCACCTTCAGTTGTGCTAACCTGACAGGTGGTTCTTTGCTGCTACTCAGATGCTGCCCTTTGGAGTCTACTCAGTCTGTTTTCCTGGGGGTTGGGGCCTATGGTGACCTCAAGTTGGTAATTGCCCTGGGCGTTTTTTATAGATAGTACCTTCTAGAGAACTGGGCATTGCTATACGGGAGAATACCCAGAGTCTTCGGAGGGCCCCATTTAGGAAGTTTCTCAGGGCACTGAAGTATTAACATAAGGCATCCAGTGATTTGCTACTATGTGATGAAGGTGTTGTCTTGATTCCTAGATCATACTTTTCTTTTCCAGCCTCTGCAGAACGTTAGTGCAGTGCTGCAGAAGCCTAACCCTCTCTATAATCAGAATGCAGATATGGTCCAGAAGTCGGCCAGCAAAACTCTGCCCTCTACTTGGTCTGACCCCAGCGTCAACATCAGCCTAGACAACTTACTACCTGGTATGCAGCCTTCCAAGCCCCAGCAGCCATCGCTTAACACAATGATTCAACAACAGAGTAAGTTACCTCAAGTGCCCATCTGTGTTTCAGATCTTCTGTATTAAAATATAGATGACGTACACTGAGGACACATGGGGTATATGTGAAGATAACCATATTCACCTAAGATTTTCTGCTTAGTGTTCAGTTGGTACCCCTCCTACTAGCACACCAACTCTGTGTTGTGCTTCTGGTATGATAAGATTTATGACTTCTAAGGCCCTGGTCTAAAATAAAAATACTTCTGAGAGCAGTGCATGCCATTAATCCCAGCACATAAGAGGCTTTTGAGTTACTAGGACTGCCTGAACTACATAGGAGACTGTGTTAGAAACCCAAGCACCGAGACAGAGCTCAGTGGTATAGCTTTTGCTCCATAGTGATCCAAAGTAGGAAGTTGGGTTTTGTTTGTTTTTTCAGAATTACTATACAGCTGTTTTTGTAAACAGTGATGAAGAAACAAAGCCATCAGAACTCCCCAGCTCAGGACCCCTGTCTCATGGATGTTGTCCTCTCTCAATGTGCTGAGTGATAATGTGGATATATGTACTGTTTTCTTTCTTGGTATTTGCATTTAACAACATTAATATCATGGTTTATCCTCTGTTGAGCCTTTTCAGAGAAAAATGATATTTAGATTTTCCCCTCATACCATCACACAGATCCCTGTTGGTCATTTAAATTGTTTCCAGCTCTTTTTTAGCCATAAAAAATTTGCATACATTCTGTACATCTGCTTTTTCCTTCATATAATATTTTGAGTCAGCAAATATAAACTTTTTTAAGGCTTTTGGTAGACACTGCTTTTGACAGTTTGTTAGGAAGTATTCAGCAATGTTTTGGGGTCATGTTTTTGTCTCCAGGAGACCAAAGCAACATCTGCTGAATATTTGTTGAATTTGTAACCAGGACAAATTAATCGACTTTTCTTCTTGGGTTTAGTGGTATTGACAGTCAGGAAAATGTGTCTTATTTTTCTGCTCTGTGAATCTTAAGAATTCACTTCTGTCGAAGTCACCTTTCTCCTTTCTCCTGGTAGATATGCAACAGCCTCTGAATGTGATGACGCAAAGCTTTGGAGCTGTGAACCTCAGTTCTCCGTCAAACATGCTTCCTGTCCGGCCACAAACTAACCCTCTGATAGGGGGACCCATGCCTATGAACATGCCCAGTGTGATGTCGGGCACCATGGGGATGGCCCCTCTGGGAAATGCCCCAGTGTTGAGCCAGGGCATGGTGGGCATGAACATGAACATGGGGCTGTCAGCCACGGGGATGGGCTTGACAGGCCCAGTGGGGATGGGTGTGCCCAACATGGCCATGCCTTCTGGAACTATGCAGCCCAAGCAAGATGCCTTTGCAAACTTTGCCAACTTTAGCAAATAAAAGATCATAAAGAAGCAAGTGGAAGAAGAATGTGTAGCTGCAAGTAGGTGATGCTGGGATGGAAAATGCTAAGCAGTTCCCTTTTCTTTTATCAGTTAATTAAATAACCCACTTAAAGAACCAAAAAGTCTGAGGCATAAAGTGAAGTGTCTGGTGTTTCAGAAGCAACACAAACCCACTTCAGACGAGGCAGTCAGGATCGATTTCCCCAGTGAAGATGCCCAACTCATGGTGAGGAGACTGCAAAGGCCTTTCCGAGTCGGAGAGCACGTCACAGGAGAGTCCGTAGGAGGACTGGCACAGGGCTGAGCAAATGTGCTTCTCTCTAACTTTATACTTTGCTTTTCCTGAGGAACTTGATTTTTCTGTCCCTCAGTCGCCTTGTCACAATTGGGTCTGTTCCTTTACCACTCTCGAGTCCATATATGAAATCATTAAAGTTGGATGATCAGTTTTTTATAAAAATATATATTTTTGTCCAAAAAAGACATACATATGTGATTATGACTAAATCAAAGGTAGCTTGATGTATATACCTTTGCCGAGGTCCCAGCAACACTGCTGACAGGCCATCCGAGTTCTTACGGGATTGAACCCTGTGTTGTCTGCAGCTGGCATAGCTGTGAGCTTCACCCATGTCTCCTTCTATAACTGCCCCATGCAGAACTGGGAAAACTTTTTTTTTCAGGACCGCACTGTGGTTTCCTTTAAAAGCTGGAGAAGGAAGACCTCTTGTGTAGTTTGTCTGCAGCAGCTGCTGGCTGCACTTCGCAGTGATTGACTTGGCAAGGCTGCCTTCCGTGCACCTCCCCATGGCCATCATTCAAGGCAGAAACAGAAAAGAAAAATATTTATTTTTATCTTTTTTGGTGTCTTTTCAAAAAATTGAAAGGTAAAAATGCATTAAAACATTAAGTTAAATATAAATGTTAGGACTCAGCCATGTTCATGTTTAGATTTTATACAGTATTTGTTTTGTTTGGGTTTCGAGTGTCTATAATACAGCATTAGCAATATGGTTCCAATAGAAGTTCGATATATATTATTAAAGGAGACCTGTAGCAGTCAGATTTTATTGATTTAATGACAAATAAAGGAAATTAATTAATTTTTTTTGTTTTCCTGCTGTGATTCTGCATTAAGCTCACGTGAAAATCATGATGCTAGAATTTGGAATGTAAAATTAAATCTTTCAGCCTCAAGCTGGGAATATTTTTTAAAATAAATAAGTATTGAATTATTACCTCCCCACTTACGTTGAAAATTTTTTTATTCAATTGATACAACTTTGTTTCCATTGTATTCATGATGTTCTGTTATATATAACATTAAAATGTTCATTAAAATCAACGTGGAACCGCCTCTTCCCCTCACTCCACTAGACGCGAGGCCATTTGGGGAAAAATAATTATAATTTGGGCAAAGTAATTTTTATAAATAATTTAAAATTATTTAATGACTTCTCTATTCTTTGCTATCAGGCTCTGCTGTCAGGAATTAAACATGAAGCAGCAGAGACACCCTGGCCTGCTCCGCTCTCGCTAATGTCCCATCTACAACATTTCTAATTAGGCAGAAATCCATGTACCTCAGCTAAGTGGGCAGGAAAAGTGATTCATTTGCTGAATAAGAGATGAGAGAGGGTATAATTAGCCGACTGCGGTTTTTAATCTTTCAACAATTCTGTGTGTTTAAATTAGTTTCAAAGAATGGGAGCTTTCAAATGTTGTTACTTCAAAGCGGTCCAGCCACCTCTGCTGGCAGTGGGCTAGGCTGTCTTCATTTACGCTTGAACCCTGTAATCTTAGTTTATTTTTAATTGAGAAATATGTCTTCACTTTCTCAAATATATATAGTTTTTAAAGGAAGTAAATGTTTTATATCTGAGTGTGTTTTTGCTGTTGTTGGGTTTTGGTTTTTCTGGTAGCATTTATCTCAAGACATTTTTTTCCCAGCCCCTGCTTTTCTTTGTTGTTTCTCTGAGGACATGAAGGACCCCTTCCCCTTTCTCACTGGACCTCAACACTTAATTTGCCATCTCCAAAGTAGTTTTTGTTTCAAAACCCACCACAGAAAAAGGCTCCCTCAGTCAGGGCCTTTTGAGATAGTCTCCCTGCATAGCAAAGTCTGCCTCGAACTTGTTAGCTTCCTGAGGCAAGGATTACAGGTATGAGCCACCACACCTGCAAGGGCCTGTTTACTGTAGGGTTGGTCTGTTGGAATCTCTTTATTCTATAAGTTGTGTAATGGGGAAGCTACCTAGCAGCGGATTCACAGACAATTCAGGTCCATTTCTGTGATTTTCTCCTAGCTCTGTTTTCCCTTCTCTCATAGCTTCAAGAGCCATAAGCTCGGAGCCCGTGAGATGGCTCAGTGAGTAAAGGCACTTGCCGCCAGGACCCACGTGGTAGGAGGAGAGAACCGAGTCCCACAGTTGTCCTCTGACCTCCACACAGACACATACCATGGTACACACACCTGCGCTCATTCACATACGTGCAAACTGAATATATGTAATAAACACACGGAAGAGCCCAGTGAGATGCCTCAGCCAGTAAAGCATTTGCCACTCCAGCCTGAAGACATGAGTCCCACCCCTAGAACTCTCTAAAGGTAGATGGTGAGAACGGACTCCACAACGGTTCCCTTTAATCATGCCTGTGCTTGGCATGGGTGCCCACACATTACTCAGAATCATGCATAAAAATTGAAAGTAGTGAAATGGATAAGCTCTTTGCTGTACTTAACCAGCTTCCCTTTGTTGTTTAAAACTTGTGAATTGGGGCTGGAGAGATGATGGCTCAGCAGTTAAGAACTCCAGCTGCCTTTGCAGAGGACTTGACTAGCTCATAGCCACCTGTAACTCCAGTTCCAGGGCATTCAACGCCCTCTTCCTGCCTCCACTGGTACCCACACACATGTGCACATATACAGAGACAGACATAGCCATAAACACAGTGAAACATCTAAATTACCTTGGTGCTGTTAGTTTGGGGGTAGTTATAAGAACTGGGCCCTGCAGATAACTTACATTTGGGGGGTGGGAGTCAGTGATTTATTTCTACCTCAAACACTCATAAAATGGTAGATTTCTTTGGTGGCTGTCCATGTTATAATACAGTTTTATAGCTAAGATAATGGGAAGTAAGGAAAATTTGTGTTGGACGTGGAGACATGTTAAATGGATTTCAGAAATAAACTGGCTTTTAGTTTCAGCTCTCCTGTGTGGCAGCCTGGTGATATAGGAAGACCTGTTTACTTGGAGTAGGGTCTGGTGGTAATCAGACCTGTAATCCCAGCTTTCTGGAAACGGGCAAGGCCAGGTTCAAAGCCAGACTGGCAGCTTGGACTATCTCAGAGGGTTAAAAGGCTGGTGGAGGGTGTGAGGTTCTGGTTTCACTAGTGCCACCAAAACAAAAAAGGTTTGAAAGCAAATACATGAGATTTCCCAATGCTGTCTGTGTGAGCGCAATCGATTGCTAACATTTCTGTGCTCTGATTCATTTTTCTAAAAGTCCCTGGCCTCTTGGTGATATAAAATACACCGCAGCCACAACGGGGGAACCTTCCTGCTCTGGGCCTGTACTTAAGCACACATGCTTAGACACCAACTCTATATCAGCCTGTTGCTCTTTGCTTTTTTGCCCTTTCTTGTGATGTCTCTTAATTGATACAGCAGAATTCCAAAGTTCCTAAAAGTCAAGTCATTGAGAAAGCCAGGTGGCTGTCTTAGGAGTGGTTTCTGTAGTGACAGATTTGTGCTGCCTTCGTGAACTTAACAGCACTCTTTAAATGTTTTTAACTGTCAAGGGAATTATCACCAACTCCACATGTATTTACCATGGACATGAAGGTGTCTGGAAGAGAGCTGTTTAGTGTGCTTTTGGTCTAAGATCTGCATAATATTTACAGCTTGTTTATTTACTTTTGAGGCAAAGTTGCATGTACCCCAGGCTGGCCTCCAACTCACTATGTAGCCCAGGATAGCCTTGAGGATGTGCTCATCCTCTCAACCTCCTCTAAGCTAGCATCAGAGTGTGTTCCACCACACCAACCCTGGTTTTTATTAGCTGTAGAGATCTCAAATCTGTTATTTGATTGAATTCATAGAATTTTATTTACTAAGATTTTGCTCCTTTGAGATCCAGGTAAGTGATTACATTTAAAAGTCAAAGGGAGAAAATAAGATCCTTCAAGGCTGTAGGTGAGGAACTGGCCTGCAGCTGACTCCGAAATTTAGCTTCCCAGAAGTTTGGGGGCATTGAAATCTTGATGGGCGAAAGTGGGCTTTATTTTTTGAAATGGCTCATAATATGAGACCTTTTCCTTTTCCTTTTTTTTCTTTTTTTTAGCTTACGTCTTGAAAGTATAGTTTTTAAATACCCCAGGCACATGTGTTTCCTAGTTTATAATGAAATAAGGTTGTATATGAAGCAATGTGGTTCCATGATCCCTTTGTAGCAAACCATAAGAAGGAAGACCTCAAGAGCCTTTTCATCTATCAATGCTGCAGTCCCTCACCAGCAGTAAAATCTGAGCTCTGGGACACCCCCTTGTCCACTCAGTTCCCTTCATTCTCCCAGCTGATGGGATACTATTTCCTTACCATAAAGAATGGGCAAGACCAAAAAAAGGGGGGGCGTCTAGAAGAGTTGTCTACCAAGTAAAGACGGTTGTGATACAGTCACCCAGTTGCTGATGGGCTTGTCTTGGAAAGGCAATACCACCTGGAAAATCCTCATCTCGGCTTCTTTTGGAAACTAGTTTGTAGTGTAGATACAGAATTCATTTTTTGATGACTAGAACATTAAAAATGTGATGTCCTAATTATAACCTGTAGATTTTATTAAATACTTTTCTTAAGACAAGGTCTTACTAAGTTGCCCAGTCTTAATGAACTCACTTTGTAGCTGAGGCAGGCCTTGAGCCTGCAATCTTCTTGCCTCAGCCCCGAAAGCAGCAGGGATTACAGGCCTGGTTTACTTATTTTTGAGACTGGATGCCTTGGTAAAATTGTCCAGGCCGACCCTAAATTCATGATCCTTTTGTTTACCTCCTCCCAGGCTGGGATTACCGGCTGTTGACACCACACCCAGCTTTTTTTAATTGTTTTGGTTTTTTTGGAGGTAAGTGGTGCAGGTGTAGACCAGGTTGGCCCTGCTTCCTCACAGGTGCTAGGATTAAAGGTGCGTATCACCATGCCCAGGTTTTTTCTTTTTTTAAATGCAACTGACTAGTGGACTAGGTCTCAGTGATTGTATTTTCCCCATGGTATTTTTACTTTTGCAGTTAACCAAAAGTTTAATAAGCCCAAATCTGAACTGGGAAATAAGACTGCAGTATTGTAAGGTTCTTCCAAAGCACAAAACCACCCAGTGTTCCTTAGGTGCACTTACTCAGACTTAACCATGTGCCTTCCGTCTGCCCTACCTCAAGTCCTCTACCGTGTTGTTTTGCAACACAGCCACAAGACCACCAGGGGGTGTGCGGACAAGGGTTCAGTGTGAGGAAGGGAGATCAGGGTAATGTTATTAGAGAAGTACCAAACAGAAAGCCTGTGGTGACTAGGGACCCCCTCTGAGGCGCAAGGCTGTGCCAGAGAATTGAATGAGAAGGAGGCAGCTATGCTCAGTGGGAAGAGAGACTGGTCCTAGAGACAGAAGGTGCCAGGTGAGTGTGGACAGAGCCCAAGGGAAGAGTAGATGAGAGAAGTAAGATGGGCTTAGCAAGCGTTCCACTCCTTAGAAGTTCCTCACAGGACTCTCAACCTGTACTATTATGAAGCACCCCCACCTCCACCTTTCTGGTGCTATGGTTGACAATGGGCTGGGGATGGAGCTCAGTGGCGAAGTGCTTGGCTAATGCACAAAGCCCTAGTCCACATAAATGGGGAGGGGATGCTGAAGACAAGAGTCCATTGTCATCAGTGACTACATACAAGTTCAAAGCCAGTTTGGACTAAACACATGAAGTACTGTCTAACAAAAGAGAAAAGGTCACTTGGCCTTTAAAAGACCAGTGGAGGGGTTGGGAATTTAGCTCAGTGGTAGAGCAGGCAAGCGCAAGGCCCTGGGTTCCGTCCTCAGCTTCGAAGGAAAAAAAAAAGACCAGTGAAAATTTGTATGTTGTGCTTCAATATTTGCTGTTTAACAACAAAACAGCAAATGCATTGACAGGTCATTGTATGTGAAGGGTGAGTCCAAGGGGCCACTATAAAAGCCAGTTGAGTATTTCAGATGGTAATGTTCATGTATCTATTATGGTCAAATGGTGTGTTCACAGTTATTTCTTCTCTGATTGGCACAACAGCCTCAAGCTAAGATGGCAAGGCAGTTATTAGCTCTTCTGTACAGACTGGAGAGACCATAGTCTTTAGGGAATAGGCCATGACTTCCAGGCCCTGGAATTCACATTCCATTTCATTCCACCGTCCTTCATTACTTGTTTATTAGTATTTCAGGCATTACACAGGCCACAGATAGCTGTCCACTTTCTCTTGATCCCCAAACGCTCCACATACAATATACAACTGATTATATTTGGCTAGTGGAAATGTGTGTGTGTGCGCGCACATCATGTGCAGCATGCATGCTTGTCACAGCGTATTTGTTGAAGTCAACTTGAGAGAGTCAGTTCTTTCTTTTGACCATGTGAGTTCTGGGGATCCAACTCAGGTTGTTAGGCTTGGCAGCAAGCACCTTTACCCACGGAGCTATCTCACCAGACCTTAAGTGTTTTTAAGTAAGCATGGAATATTTATATCACCTATTTGCATTTCCTATAGGTCGGCAGTGGAAGATAAGCCTCGCAGCAAATAAAACCCTACACTCTTCTAGAGGGAAAGCTTTTTTGTATATTTTCCAGAAATGAACATGTCTCTTATACACACACACAAAACATTGACTAAATCTAGAAAGCAGAAAAACCCGGCAGAGTCAGAGCAAGTTAACCCAGAGGCACCTCAAATGGTCAAAAGGGAGGTTATGAATAAGCTGCAGGCAGAAGGTGAGTGAGACCGGGTGGCCGCCACCAGGTGACTGCATGAAGGGATCTGTTTCAGAAAGCACAGTGGTTACAAAAGCATGTGTATGCTCACGTGACTCTAACTCAAGAAACAGAATGGAGAGGCCCTGCCACCAAAACAAACTAGATAAGGATTTCTATAGGTGAGGTTGTTCTTGTGTTTTTCGAGATGGTTTCTCTTTGTAGGCCTGACTATCCTGGAACTCACTTTGTAGACCAGGCTAGCCTCAAACTCAGGGATCCATCTGTCTCTGCACTCAAGTACTGTGATTAAGGGCATGTGCCACCACTGCCTAGCTGGTAAGGATGTTCTTAAGGGCATGTTTGAATGGACATTGTTAAGGGCTTTGAAGGCTGTTCAGACAACACTCGGCCATTTGAGAACCTCTCTTGGATTACCACTTGTTGAGTTTGTTTTTGATGGATGGGGGGTAGCAAATATAAAAAGATTTGAACATGAATCACACACACACACATAAACAAATTTTAAGTCCTCTTTTACAGGAAAGTAATAAGGTTAAATAAAAGAAATATTAAAGCACTTGGATTTTAATTTATGTGGTTTATTAGTTTTGTCCTTCTGATCTCATCCCTGTAATAAACTAATAAAGGATATTGTAATAGAAAAAGTTAAGAACTTTTCATAGCCAGATGGTGGTGATGCAGTGAGGCAGAGACAGGCAGATCTCTGAGTTCAAGGCCAGCCTGGTCTACAGAGGGAGTTCCAGGACAGGCAGGGTTACACAGAGAAACCCTGTCTTCAAACAAATCATACAGAGACCACTGAGAAGGCTCACTCAGTAGGTAAAGACACTAGCCGCCAAGGCTGAGGGCCTGAGTTCGAGCCCTGTGAACCACCTGGTGGAAAGAGAAAGCTGACTTCTCTGACCACGGCACTTGCACTGGGGAATGGATGCACACACATAAATAAATAAAAAAGAACTTTCCACATACTCTTAGCTCCTCTACTGTGGAACTGTGTGTAATTGTGTTTCTTTGTGTACAGCACCTATCTCACCTATCTTTGTGTAGGCTCTTAAGTAACTGTGTCTTCACCCAATTTTTAATTGTACCAAGAGTTCTTGGATTGGAATGATAAAAGGTTGCCATAAGGAGCCGCTTTAGTAATTAACCAGTTCTTTAATAAAGCCTCAATTACTTTGTTTTCCTGATAAGGAGGGGGAAAAAAAACTGTTCCAAGAGAGAGTTACATTCGACATCTGGGAACCTCCTAACAGCTGGCTACCTAATGAATATTCATCAGCCTTAGAGGCTGCAGACCATTAATAAACCAAAAGATGTAAAGCAGAAGCAATCTCCGTCAGCTTCAAATGAGATCGGACGCAATGTGCTGCGAAGTGTCATTGCCACATTGAATTGAGTTTGAGACATTAACGATTCCATATTGCCTCTGTATCTCCTCGCTTTGAAAATCCTGCCCAGACTGCTGGCCGTGTTTCCGTGTCCAACTTTGTTCCTCCCTGAGTGCCTAATAGGAAGCTTACAATGTCCGTTTTTAAAAAGTCTTCCATTTTGTTCTCCTAAGTTACACACTCATTGCCAAGACTCTAAAATGAAGGCATCATCCCCGCTACAGAAAGGTGGGGAGCGTGTCGACATCAAATTGGTTTTGTGTGTCTCCTGTGAGCTAGCAAATCCTTAGAAACCTATGTACATAACAGGAAACTTGGGTCTGGTGTTTGTTGGGTCCTTTTGAGGGACTCCTCCCCACACCCCTTCCCCCACCACACACACACCTAGGTAGGCAATGCCTCCGTGTGACACTGGTGTGTGCTCACAGCCTAGGGTCAGCTATGCCTCCGTGTGACACTGGTGTGCTCACAGCCTAGGGTCAGCAATGCCTCCGTGTCACACTGGTGTGCTCACAGCCTAGGGTCAGCAATGCCTCCGTGTGACACTGGTGTGCTCACAGCCTAGGGTCAGCAATGCCTCCGTGTCACACTGGTGTGCTCACAGCCTAGGGTCAGCAATGCCTCTGTGTCACACTGGTGTGCTTACAGTCAGCCTTCACGTTTCCTGGGTGAGGTCTAGACAGGCAGGTTCCAAGAAGCCTTGCTTGAGGTTATTTCCCAGGTGAGAGACGGGGCCTAGGACCCTGCACTTTCACAATCAAACATGGACCCTCGTGAAGACAAACACTTAAAAGAAATCCCACACTAGCTGAGAATTGAGAATTTCCTACGGCACCCTTGGCTCAATTCTCACCCAAGTACTCGGGTGTTTGGGAGAATGCCAGGACGAGAGGAAGAGTAAACTCTTGGAGGCTCTTTCAACTACCTTCTGGATTTCACTTGACTAATCCTTTTTTGTAACGACATGGTCTCATACAGTCCAGGCTGACCTCAAACTTAGCATGTAATTGAGCATGACCTTAAACTGACCGTCCTTCTTCCCCTCCGTGAGTGCTGGGATTACATATGTGCACCAACACACCCTGTTTATATGACACCAGGTATTAAATCCGGGGCTTCATACAGGCTAATGAGCCAGGCTGGTACCTGAACTTACCCTTTAACTCATGGTAAAATATACTTTGTCTTAAGTGTATAACATGGTAAATGTGTGTGTACAAGCATACAATACTATAACATTTACCTTTTGTTTTGTTTGTTTGTTTGTTTGTTTGTTTGTT
>LOEQ01012301.1:1762-22586 GCA_001685075.1 Bramus lutescens
ACCCCTCCGATGGATCTTCTGGTACAGGATCAGGGCCCCTTGCTGGCCAGGGGATCTTGCAGACAGACAAAGGGTCTACCTTGTTGTCAGCAGGCTACTGAAACAAAGGAACTACTGCCTGGTTGAGCTCACCACCAGGTCCCAGCGCCCAAACAAGGTGGCAGTGTTCTTAAGAAGCATAAAGTAATGTCCAATCTGACATACTTTATATCTGCTATTCACATCAGATTCTCCTACCTCTTTTCTGATTTCTACATTAGCCATGGAGATCTATTGTAATTACGCCCCCCCAACTCTCACCATGCACACAGTGATTGTCCATCACAGGAGAGCTTGTACTGTCTCTTTGAATTTTCAGAAACTTGTACAGTGACATACCTGAGACTTTCAACACATTTTGATATATTTAACACTTTAAAGATGCTTCAAAATTTGATTTGGGAGTTTTTTCATATATAAATGCAAATAAACAGAATAGCATAGATACTTTATGACATTTTGGTATGACGAAAAAAGCATTAAATAAGTGGTGATTGTAAATACAGGGGACCTTTAAAGAGGTATATCAGTTACACAGCTGTCTATGAAACAAAAATATTTTCAACAGAGAAAGTCAAGATTCAATTTCAAAGTTATTAAATTAATTGCATAATATTTAAAATAAAGATGTAAAGAATAACTTGTATATTACCTGTATTGAAGTCATGTTGTTGTTTGGCAGTCTGTTTTCTTGAGAGTCTAAAATAAAATTGAATTAGAATTCATATATAAATACAGAAATAGAATAGTCTGTAGTCATATAAAAGAGAACACTAAGAGAGACCAGTGGTCCAACTCTTGACAAACTGAGGTAGTTTCTTTTGGAGAAATACTGCTACTTCATTAGATCTCTAATTTTCCAGAAAACATTAATTCTAAGCCACAAACAAAAGTCTAATCTTCAGAGAAATATGTTTTAAACATACTATAAGTTATTTTTTTAATTGGAGGTAGATTCATAAATTTCTTCCACTTGAAAATGTAACTTTCAAAATTTTGATAATTCATACAAAAATCTTCATTTCGAGGAATATTGGGTCAATATTTCACTAATCATATGATTTCTCTTAGAATATTTCAGCTCTGTACTAACTGAATATCAACAAATTTATATGTCAAGAAAGCACAGACCAACAGAAGTTCCTGCCACTTCCAAAATGCTAATGAAAGACAATCATAAAAGATCTTCACATTTCTCTAGGTAACTTGGGTGTGGATAGAAGGGGAAATGGGTGACTGTTGGGACTTTGATTCTATGTCAATTACAAATCACTAACATGTGAGAAGGAAAAATTTAAATGGTGGTATTAAATTAAATGCTCATCAGGAGATTTGGAAGTCTCAGCTAAAGGAAACAGAAGTGACCATTTGTGGTTTGGTGCCCCTTCTGAAGTCGTTATAGGCCTCTAAAGCTTCATGATGAGAAGTCAGTTTTCTGACCTCATTTGCCCTGAGTAAATGTAATCAAATAAAAGGTTAATATAACCAAACAAAGGCAGTATAGGACAGTGTTTTGAAGAAGTATCACCCAAAGTACTCAACTTTGCAAAATGATATCCCCCCCCAAACCACCTTGTAATTAAAATTAGACTAAGGTATTTGGGTTTATTGCAATAGAAAGGGTAGGCAGAATTTCTTTCACTGAAACTTCAGGAACAAAACATAGTTTGAATTTCAAAGTGAATGCTTAGGGATGAGTCCTTGGAAGCAGTATTGGAACAGAGACCAGCTTGTGAAGAATTTGTTGGGGAGTCTTGGCTATAGATATGAGTGAGACAAAATGGCTTCAGTTAGAGGAAGAAGTGGAAGGATCATGTAGATCAGTAGACAAACAGTTCTTCAGTGCAAGTATACAAAGGTAAACTGATGCTGAAAGCACAGTGAGGCCGCAATTATTTCATGGAAGAAGAATTAGGCAGTCCATCTTCACATCTACACATTGGCTCATTTGTTTGTCTGCTTATGACAGTGAGCGTCTAGCTATGTGGGCCAGGGTAGACTTGATCTCCTGACGAGTCGTCTGCCTCAGACTCCAAAGTACTACAATTGCAGGCATGCATTTTCATGCTTAAATAATTGCCATGGGATAATGCTCTTGTATGCTGTAAATAATTGTCACTAGTATTAGTTTAATAAAATGCTGTTAGGCCAGTAGACAAGCAGGAAGCATAGGCAGGGTGACTAGACTAAGAGAATTCTGGGCAGAGGAAAGAGTCAGTCACCAGCCAGATTCAGAGGAAGATGAAATTGCCTGAGAAAGGTACCAAGCCATGTGGCTAAACATAGAAAATAATTATTGGTTAATTAAAGTTGTAAGAGCTATTTAACAATAATCCTGAGATAATAGGCCAAGCAGTTTATAATTGATATAAGCCTCTGTGTGATTCTTTGGGACCAAAATCTGTGGGACTGAGTGGGGCAGAAACTTCTGTCTACAGAAAATGCATCACATTTTAATAAAACTTTTATTGCCAAGTTTCTATTCATGTTTTCAAGTAAAAGAAATGGACATAATGGGCCTTCAAATTCTAATAGTTTATATATCAGCAACACAAACTTTTAGATATAAACTAAATCTAGTCTTAAGAGCTAAGCAGAATGCACTCTCTACAGAAGGATTGTTTACTGAACCACTTACAAATGGTTTCAGCCATGGTGAAGATAGCTGAGAGTAGAAAATAAAAGGAAAGGGAGGAAATAAGTTTTATATTATTTTGTCGAATATCTCAAGAGACTTTAAAGAAACTTGCAATACTTCAGGGCTATTGTTCTGTTTCCTGACTGTAGCATGGAGATTTCATAAGAATTAATCTTTTAGAAGACACAGCATAGCAATGACTTGTATAGGGCCAAGTGTGGGGCCCCAGTTTTCCTGCAGGTAGAGGCACACTGAAGCATCTATGGTGAGAGCAGGTGTTTTCTCTATTCATGAATAGAGAACCTGAATTGACATGGAATTGCCCTCTGTATGCTGTGAATATACTTTATTACCCTTGGTTAGTCAAGAAGATGCTTTGGTCTATGGTAGGGTAGAATATAGGTAGGTGGGAAACTAAACTGAATGAAGGGAAAAAGAAGGCAGAGTCAGAAAGATGCCATGTTGCTGCCAAAGGAGAAAGATGACAAAACCTTACTGATAATCCACAGCCTTGTGACAAAACACAGATTAATAAAAATGGGTTAATATAAGATGTAAGACCTAGTTAGAAATATGCCTGAGCCATTGGCCAAACATTATTGTTTTGGAGGGAGGCCACTGTTTGTTCCTGGCTGCTCAGCAGCTCAGCTCCGAAATAATCACACATAAACTGTATTAATTAAATCACTTCTTGGCCCATTAGTTCTAACTTCTTATTGGTTAGCTCTTACATATTTTTTCAACCCATTTCTATTAATCTGTGTATCGCTACGGGGTAAAGTTCCGGTGTCTGTCTCTGGCAGAGCTGTGTAGCTTCTCTCTGACTCTGTCTCCTTTCTCCCAGAATAGAGCTTAGTTTTCCCACCTAGCTAAGTTTTGCCCTGATCTAGGTCCAAAGCAGCTTCTTTATTAACCAAGGGTATTCACAGCATATAGCAGGGAATCCGACATCAGTATTGTAATTGATATAATTTTTGTGTGATTATTTGGGTCTCAGGGGCTGGGAAATGAAAAAGCAGTCTCATCTTACACAGAATTTTGTGATACATAGTGTCAGGAATCCTGTTGAGTAATAGAAATTCATTCACATAAATAGAAGTATGGCCAATGTCAATTTCAAAAATTAGAAGAGCTGATCACACATCTGAAAAAAAAATCTTAGTTTAGTCTTCTTTGTTTTTTTTTTCTAATATACTGTCTGAATTTATCACCTTCTGCTATGTGACAAATAGCTGGAAAATAAAACTTGTTCAAAAATTGGTTTCTAATTGAAAACTTATTATGATAATACTGTATTTTTCTAGGATATCTGTAAGAGAATGTTTGATTTTGGTATGAGTTTTCAACTTTCAAAGGGGTTTTGTTCTTGTTTTACTTTTGCTTATTTCTTGCCTTGATTGCTTTTGGACTTTGCCATTTACCAAGTAGGTTTACTTACAGGTTTACCTCTAGAAGTGCCTTTGAATCTCTAAGAGTTTTAGGTAAGTATTTCTAAGTCTAAAGACAACAGTGTTTTATATTTTTAAAGGATTGTGATATAGTCAGAGTCTGAAGAGTTGGCTCTGAAGTTAAGACGTTGGAGTGCTCTTGTGTATTACCAGAGTTCAGTTTCTAGCACCCTCCCTTGGTGGCTGACAATCTCCTGGAACTCTTCCAGGGAATCCAATCCCCTCTCCCGCACTCCACAGACATGCACTAACATGTGTACATTCTAACTCAGAGAAAATAAGCATATACACACATTTCAACAATAGATTTTATTTTAGAAAGAGTTAAGATATATGCAGAGTAGGGTAGCAAAATATTGTGCAATTTAAGCCATATTTTCTCTCTCTCATATGTATATGTATGTTAAATACTCACGTACACACACAGAGATGCAAATTTTGGTACTGATGTTGATACGTAGCATGTAGGATGTTCCTAGACATTCATGGGGTTCTTTTATCTCCACTCTTATGCTGATTTTCTAAAAATGGTTACAAATTGGCTGATTTCTTTTAAAAAATGCATTTGTTGTTACTGCAAAATATTGGTTACTTTTTTATATAGTTGCCCTTTCATTCTAAATCTTATCTTAAATTCTTATATGAAAGATTCATCCATCTTATTATAATAACCTATTTCTTTACATTGTTTTGTTTTATATCTGTCCCAAAACATGTTTGTCTGTTATCTTGGTGATATGTTTTTAATCAGGTAGTATACATCATATACTGTGAAGGAAATGAAGCCCCCTGTTTGGCAAGACTTTGCTTGTATCTTTCACAAAATTTAAAAAGGTTGTTAATAGTCAAAAGCTTTAGTTTCATAGTTCCTTCTTTCTCAGTGATGGCTTGAAAGGTTGCCAGTTCATAATAAAGCCTAACGTGTATCCTGGCAAAAGCATGAGCAAGGGGTACCATCCGAAGCTGGTTCCAGAGTTCTGTTTCACTGCAAACAGTGGAATAATAAATGTTGACAGCATCTAGTAATTAATTTTACTCTAAATTATATAAAGATAGATGGCTAACATGGTAAATAAAAATTATTAAAATGAGTTTTAAGCATTATGGATCCTTATATTTCCTCTCATTTTGTGTTTTGTGAAAGTTTCCAATAATCTGTGACTTGGCCATCTGCTTTCCTCCTGGTTTCTCTTGATGAAAACTGTATTGGCCCTTGAAGTTCCTATTAAATAACTTCCTATTTTTTGGTTTTATTTGAACTTTGTCTGACTTCATGTGTTTGTATATGTGAGTCGTTCTCACACTATCTTAATCATTGCCACCAGGATTTTAGAAATCATACTCAAATTTGGTGGATTTTTAAAGATTATGGCTATGTTAACTCTGTTGGTCCTTTGGTTGTCTTTATCAGCCACAGGATCAGGTTATTAATGCATACAGAATTGTGCATGTGAATACACACTGAGAACACAAGAGAAGCTCTTAGGACCTTGATTTCTCAACTATTGAATCTATGGGTCATTTTGAAAGAAAATTAAACTGCAACACTATGTATCATTTTATATTTTTTCATTTATTTATGTATTTAAATTTCTCCCAATATTCTTATATTTTAGACTATATTATACACATTTCCCTACTTTATATTTCATGCTTTTGATCTCATGTAATGATACCTTTTTTAATTTTAATTTTATGTTAGTATAGGTTAATGTAATGTAATGTACTAGTATCAAATCTCTATACATATTAAAATTATATATATATATATTCTCATTTACTTTTACCACATTTTTCTTTTAAATTTTATTTTTTTGGTTTTCCTTTAATAACTTTTCATATTTTTATTAATACTTTAATAGAAATATATTGCAAAAAGAATACTTTGTCTTGTTCCCATGAGAAAGAAATCTTTCAATGTTTCAGCATACCAGGACATCATTCCATTGTCTTGTGTCTTTCTTAATAAAAGCAAAACTCTATTGTCAGTATGTTTATCATTGCTCTGTAAAAATCCTATCAATAAACTATTGCTTTCCCTTAGTTATGTATGCTTTCACTAGAATGTATTCACATGGGGAGATTTAAAATATGATGCTTTAAATCTATTGTGATGCCTGAACTTAATTATTTTTGACTTTTAGGAAATAAAAGTAATATTAAAATAGAGTGGACAATCCTTTCCCCCAAGGAATGAATTTTTCATGCGTGTTTTGCCTAGTTATGTAGTATAAAACATATACATATACATGTTTATACACATACATATTCATATAGATGTTTGTTTCTGAAATTCATAAATCTGAATTTTTATGAGATTTTGAGTCTATGTCTGAGTTTAGTGTTTGCAGGTAACAGTTTCAACACTGAACGTTCCAAAATACTATTTCCAAATTTTTCTAGAAATATGATCTCTCACTATCAGCTTTTTCTTTGTTGGAAAAGTCATCTATCTATTAACCCAAGTGAAACTGAAGCTTTCTTGACTCAGGTTGTATAAACAGCATCAAATTTATTCATGTTCTGTTTTCGTCTCTGTATCAGCTACCCTTGATGTTAAGTATTTCCTTCATATCAGTGCTGTTCCTCAAGGTGAAATCACCATCTTTATAGTTGTGATCTTATTTCATTTTGTGATCTCCATTTTATGTAGGCCATGTAATCCGTTACAATAACATGCAGGCCATAGTTGGCAACTAATTAGCTGACTGTTGATTTCTCTCTTAAAGCGAAATCTGATTTTTTTGCAGCATTTCTAAGTGTATATTTATTCTCTTTAACCTCAATAAATAACGCTTCTCACACTGACATTTTTAAGATCACACCTTTTATTTCTTGATATTCCTTGACCAAAGGGATTTTTTCTCCCCTTAGTACACTTCTTAATTGTACACTTGAAAAGATAGCTTCTCCCTGTGGACATCAGGAGAATCTCCAACTTCTGATCCCTGTCTGTGTCTTCTAGAGTATTGGTATACAGGAATTACTGACATGTGCCAGCATAAATCTAGTTGTCAGTGTTTTGTTCACTCTCAATATTCTTCTTTCCCCAGCCATTAGATTTGCACAATGTGACAAGTTTGCACATATGGAACAGCCATGTTTATCATCACTTTAAGGAAGTGTTTAAGAAAGTGTCAGGAGTACAAAGGAACAGTTTTAGCTGACTTTCAATCACCAAGTCTAGTGACATTTGAGCATCCAGAAACAATGGAAATAATAGTTTATTTAAAAATACACATTTCAAGGACTATTAAACAGGGGCAACAGCATAGAACTGTGTGAGGTCCTAAGCATGATTTCCAGCACTGTAAAAATAATATAAAACTAGAGAGTAAACAATAAGAAGAGAAAGAAGTAAAGAAAACGGATCAGGTAAATATTTGTTCTTATTAGAATTGTAACAAGATACTGCGGGTATAGGAGACACAATTTCTTTTAAACTGTTTTTATATATTTATCTTTTATCTGTTATTTCAGAATTCAGAGATGGATTTTAATAAGTATATATAGCTTCAATGCTTTCTAGAAATTAATTAGAACTAATTACTTATAAAATGGTCATTTTGTATAAGAAACATTAAATAGTAACTCAATTAAGACATTAAAGTTATTATCATCACCAATTAACCAAACCTACAGCATGCATATTTTTGCATAGTGGGCATGATGCATTTATCTGAGAAAATAGTAATTATCAATACATATATAATATGAATATCAAAAACAAACTTTTTGGTTTGCTGTTTTAAACGTATGAACATGGCCTTGTTTTAGCAACAATCACATTGTACTACTAAGGAATAGTGTACATCACATCTATAGATAGCTATGAAAAATTTCGTTTATGCATTTAGGCTAAATATGTTTTAATTAATATTTTGTTCTTTAACTACTTCCAAGTTTTTATTTTTAAAAAATGAATTGACACTCTCTCCTTCCATTTTGTATATTACCTCTTTATAGATAGATTTCTGATAACTCAGTAAACATGCAAATTCTGAGAAAATATATGCTTTCATCATGAAACAACTGGAACACCAGAGAAGAAAATCAAATTATATCTATGAATTGAAGCCAAACATGTGGCAACCACCTGAAAAACAATGCCAGAAAATAATCAAAAGTTTCACTGCTACACGAACTTTAAAACTATTAGTGTTACCTTCTGGCCAGTAAAAAAATAATAAAGGATGAGGAAAAGGTACAGTAAATATTTTGATGGCTTCTCATACAACTTTATAACCTTCCTCTGTTCATCACATCAAAGAAACTAGTATTTGGACTTGGTGCTCTATATAAACTTTTATCAGTTGCAAATGAAATTTAGCTTTTCTGTTCAAACCCCTAAGAAGCTAGAATGGAGAATTGTAAGCAGCATGCATTGACTGCATTGGATTTTCGTGATACAAAATTGGTGGCTGAACATACAGTAAAAGAAAAAAAGAGGGGAATTGACAGACATGCTCACTGTGGATCAGAATGGTATTATCAAATCACTATGGAAAATATGATGTAAGGTTAAAATTCAAATGCTTATCGAAAATCATGCTTCTTTCTTTTATTAAACATATTCTGCAAAGACAAGGTATAGTGTTTGTTTAGCAAAGCATCAACTATAAAATATCATAAACCTTAATCTGCCTGCCAATTGTTGCAGATTCTACCAGCTCTACTTTCAAGCAGGTCTTGGTAAAACAGATGCAGTTAAACAAGGAGCAGGGGCTCTAGGAGGGCTCAGGTGAGAGAGCATCTGCCCTGGCAGTTTGCGGCTTTCTGTGCAGTTCGTCATGGATGAAGACAGTATTGATCCCTGTTTCCTGGAGCAAAATGGCTTCTGTGGGTCTCATCCTTTAAAAATATCCTCATTCAGAAATTTCTATAATAAAATACACAAATATAAAGAAACTACACAAGGCAGAAAACATTTGAAATGTAAAATCCTTTGCTTTCATAAGTCCTTAAGAGTGAGGATATGAAGGCACCTTTCTGTTCATCAAATTTATCATGTAATTTTTCAAGCATTTAGGGTTTGGGAAATATAAAAAAAATAAAAAGGTTCTCAGTAGACTTCCTGTACTTTGTTTTTAAACCCAGATTTTTTTTCAAGGAAATTCAATCCTTATGCTCCCAATTCCTTTCTATTCAACTCATCAAAAAGTGGTTTATCCTTAGATATTTGACATTCAACATAAATCTTCTTTCATTTTTTATTAAAGGCAGGAAACTGGACTTGCCAATGGTAAACAAATCAAAATGGTCCATTTCAGGGGCTGGGAATGTAGCAAGCAGCATACATAAGGCGCATGGTTGCATCCCCATCAGCCCCTTCCACTAATTCATTTAATGCCAAATTTGTCAAGTAATTTATATTTATGTATCTATATGCAGATGTACAAAACATGTTTTTCCTCCATTTTAAAACCTGTGGATGTGGTAATTCAAATGAAGTATGAAGAAATATGAACACACTCAGTATAAACAAAAATAAACAACCATTAAAGAAATCAAGAAAATAGTGTGCTAGCAATACATGTCCTCATTTGTGTTTTCTCTATTTCAGTTTCATTAATAATAGATTTTTTCCTTTTTCCATTAATAATATTTTAAAAGTTATTTTAAAATTATTATTTTGTGGATTTTTTTTTTCTGCGTGCGCACAAGCCAGTGGAACCAATTGTGGACTCTTTCCTCTTTCCATTCACATAGGTAACAAGGATGGATCTCAGGTCATCAGACTTTGACAACTTAGACAACTAACATCATTACCCACTGAGTTTATTACCAGATAAAAAGTATTTTATAAATTATTTTTTCAAGAAAAATAGCACCTAACATCACTGAAAAGATACTGTTTCTTGTGCATATTACCTCTTTTAAAAATGCTTGTACTATATTTGTATTTAAGAAATATTCACATGATAGAAAGTATTTCTAGTACTTACAAGACCCGAGGTTTGGCCAGCAAGAGAGTGAGAACAGAAAATTCTGGTTAGGGTGCCAACAACAAGGATCTCTCATCCATTCCTGCTGAGAACTCAAAATGACACAATGATTGCTGAGCAGTCTGTGACAGCCACTCTTAGTTTTTAAATTAAATTATGTAAGCATGTAGTACATACGTTTAATTAATTCTTTAAGATTTCATCAAGACTTTATATTTTTATTTATATAAATCCATATTTCTTTATGCTTACGCCTGTGACTTTCATTTGGGGATGCTGATGCAAATTACAATGTATTTTAATGTAAAATATACTGTTTTAAATGCAAAAAAGATGTATTTACATTATAATAATGGGAAATTTAGATGATTACAAGTTAAATGCCTTTGTCATTTGTAAGTCTGTGATGAAATGACAGGAGGATTGATATTCAGATTCACTGAATTGAAGACAAAGGCATTTTTACTTTGTTCTTATAATTTCATTATGGGTTTCTATTATCTTCTAATTCATTGAAAAACAGTGAACTGGTTTGATCAATGCTTCAATATAAATTGATTTTAATTTATTTGTGGCAGAAAATGTTTAAATCCTCTCTTGCTACAAATGGTGTATTCTTGCAGTATAAGTAGTCCGTGGTTTGAGAACTTTGGCTCAATCTTCGGCTTTATTATTTCTGCACTACTTTTTGCTTCAAAAAGCAACAAGTGGAACTTCAAGATGTCTTTTACTACACTTAAAAACGATGTGTTCAGGAAAAGAAATTCCAAGCATGTATTACTGACAAAGAATTGGTAGAACTGACCTGGTCAATACACTTTACCTAGAACTTCCCATAAATATAAAGTGAAAGGCGTGTCCCACAGAATTTTACCTGAAATGTGGTCCCATACCCAGGAATGAAAACTTCTCTACTACCAAAATTTGAGTCTTAAAAGCTACTTCTGATTACCACTGTAGCCTTAGGCACTGTTCTATCATAAAGAAAAGTCATGACCATGGCAACTTCTCTTTAAAAAAAGCATTTAATTGGTAGTTTCAGAGGGTTAGTTCATTATTGTCATGGCATGGATCATGGCATCAGGGAGCATAATGGCAGGCTAGTGTGGTGCTGGAGAAGTAACTAAGTGGGCTACCCAACCCTGTATGCCCAAGAGAGAGCCTCTGAGTTGGCAAGGACTTTTGAAACCCCAAAGCCCCCCTGCAGTGACAGACCTCTTCCTACAAGGTGACACCTCTTAATTCTGCTAATCCTTTCAAAAAGTGCCACTTCCTGGTGACTAAGCATTCAAATACATGAGCAGAAAGGGAGCATTCTCATTCAAATCACCACAATTGCAGAAGAATAAAGTGTATAAATATATATAAATATAAATTTAATGATTGTGAGAACTAAGGTAGAGTTTTTTGTCATGGAGTATTAACACTGAATTTAGTAAGTGTATAGATTTTGTTATAAATTTATCAAAGAACATCCTTTTTCCAAAATGAAACATTATCTTCATTTTTATCGTGGAAAACATGATAGTAACTTTAAAGATAAAGCTTCTCAGATATTTCACTGGTAAGAATGATAGTGTCATTAACATGTCTGCATTTTTTCACACATGTGCCAGAATTTATAACTCAAAACTAACCAGGCTTAATAGCTAAAAGATAATAAACGTAGAGATATGAACAAATTAACGATGGAGCGTGTACAGTGTTCACTTGGATCCAAATATTGGCATCAAAGGCTAACGGAAATCCCTTTGTTACTGAAAGAATAATGTGTTTTAAAAATTTTTTGTTAAGTAGTAGCTTCCAGTCAAGTTTGTTTATTGATGGCTTAAATAAACAAAGCTGCATTCAAGTAGGAAATGGAACACTGAGGAACATGTACCCCACCTCTAGAAGGGCTGGCTTTCTCTTTTATTACCGTATGTTCTATTATACCAATTGCAAAGTATTTTTAAATCTCTTTAAGAAAACTATGACATTCCAAATGGATGAATCTGTTTTCTTCATTCAGTGTCTTAATGTGATTCAAAGATCACAGGTCACAGCTAGGTAAAGGGTATTTTTAATGAAATAATTACAGAATTGTCACATCTTGATAAATTTTAATCATTGCTTGTTTCTTCTATTCACACATTTCTACTCACTCACAGTAGAGTGCACATGGAAAGAAGGAGAGGAGCTTATTCTTTTAATAAGAAGTGCTTTAGAATATCAAGTGAGGATTTCCAAAAGCAGAATCCTGGATCGAATCTGTAAGAACACTAGGAATGATTGGCATGGCAGAGTCGGCATGCTATAAGACTAGAGGAGATTGCAAGTCATTTACTAGAAACACACAAAGACTTGGGAGAATGAACTCAAGGCACTTAAAGGAGTCTATCTCTTTATGATTGTTAGCTTACCACTATCATATCCCAGCAAAGATATCTGTGCCTACAAAGAAAACAGATTCCTCTGTGTTCAATGATTTACTAGGTGCTGTCTTCAGCAATAGGGCTTTATTATTAGTCATTGATATAATTGATAGCCTTGCAATCAGCTGGATACTTTGGGAGTGCCCATAAGGCCCTTCTGGCCGTGAATGCTAGTTGACATAACCAATTCCCAAGATTGAAGATTTTATATGGTGGGAGAGATGTCTACCTGGGATCTTTGTCTTCCCCATTATTTGATTATTCCATTTAGATGTCTTTCACATATGTAAGTATTTTGGGAAGCTTCTACTATATTAAGCATTCATATAGCCCTTCAAATGGCCATTAGTGTTAGCTGACCCACTCCTTATAAACTTCTCCTTTATTACCTCATTTCCCTTCCCCTCAATATTTGATCTTTTTCTAGCCTCCCCACCCTGTCAATCATTCATTTATCTATCCTATTTCCCATTCCAAGAGAGACACACTTCCTTCTCACTAGACCCTTATTCCACATCTAACCTCTGTGGATTTCCGCCTGCTTATTGAAAATGTAACAGCTAATGTCCACATATAAACAGATACATATCGTGATTTCACTTTTTTAAGCAGTTGCATAGCATTCCATTGTGTAAATATATCACATTTTCCTTAGGCATTCATATGTTGAAAGACATCTAGGTGGTTTTCACCTCCTGGCTGCTATGTAAATAGCAGCAATGAATATGTTTGAGTAAGTGTTTTTGTAGTAGAATGTAAAGTCGTTTGGTTGTATGTTCAAGAGTGGTATAGCTGGATCTTGAATTAGGTATATATTTTATTTATAAGTTCGTACATGTTTATAATGGGTTTTGAGCAAATCCACTTTGCACTCCTTTTGCATATTTTCCACTATCTGTTCATACCACTTTTTTACTCACTCCATCTTCTCCGCTTGCTTTTCAAATATTTTTCACTGAGTTCCTTTAGTCCTACCTGTATGTGCACAGGTGTGGGAGCATCTACTGGGTGGGGCATGCTTTTTCTTAGGGTTGCATCCCAAAAGAAAACTGATTCTTCCTCGCCAGAAGCCATCAGTTGCCAGTAGCAGCACATCAACCAGGGATGAGGCTTATGAGCCCTTCCCCAGTCCATGCTGAAACTTTAAACTTGTCTATGTGCTATGCATACAGTTACAGCAACTGTGAGTGACATATGCAGTACCATCTCTGTCATGTATAGGAAACATTCTTTTATTGCAGATGTAAAAAAATAATCTCTTATTGCAGTTTTCCACTACCTCTTCCCTGATGATACATGAGCCTTGAGCAAAATGGATGTTATGTACATGTCCCTTTTAAAACAGAATATGGCAGTCTTATTTTTTGTACATTGGCTAGGTGTAGATTTCTGTATTTATCATCATTTACTGAAAAATGAGGTTTTACTGATAAGACATGAGAGATTTGTATATAAAACTTTGGTTATAAGGTTAGGGGCTTAGAAAGTAGTTTCATATTATGTCTATTTAGCTGAATAATACGATTAGGTTTTCTCTTAAAACTTATTACCAGCCAATCACTGTTCTCTGGCCTATTTAACAATCATAGACAGGAGTTGTTTTTCAAGAACTACTGTGCCTTCCTTGAGGGCTCCATCCTCATAACATGGTCAGGTTCCACTGTCTTTGCATTCAGACACCATAGTATCAAGGATCAGATTTCAGCACGTGAGCCTGGGAGGAAAGCACACAGTTCAATCTACAGCTCACCACAGTGTATAAGAAAATAGCTCAGTTTTGAAAAATATGCACAATATAAATAGGAAAAGGGAAAGGATTCATCCTGTTTTGAGGAAAACACACAGAACATATTGGTTTAAAAACTGCCAAAGTATACCATCAAATTATATATTTAAAATCCAATTATATATTAGAATCCAACAAAAATATATACCACTTGTGGTGGTTAGTTTTATGTCAACTGAAACAAGTTAGAGATATCTGAAATGAAGAGACCTTCAATTGAGAAATGACCCCATAAGATTAGTCTGTAGGGCATTTGCTTAAATTGTGATCCATGGGAAAGCCTATCCTCTTGTGGATGGTGTGGTCCCATGGTTGGTATTACATCACCTTCACTTGATACTAATATGTCAGTATAGATCACCCAAATAGAACTTATAGCACTAATATTCAAAAAAATGCATTGCATAAATATGATACATCTAATATTCTGGTGATCTTATTTTTATAACTGTCTGGATTTCCATTTGTAGCAGTTTCTGTGAGCCTGGAAATTTTGCTTGTACTTGTTCCAATACCACATGAAAATTTCCTTTGAATCTTTACTAACTAAAAGACCTTTCTAGCCCCTCAATATTGAAAGAGCATTTTGGTTCGTTTTGAAAATATATATTATTGACATTTATTTCACTTGAGTTAAGCTTCAATCTTTGGTGTATATTTATCCCAGTGAAAATTTAACCATCATTCCTCCTACCATTATCTTATTCAATGACTCATATGACATTTCTTTGTATCACTGATTTTCAATGGTTTTATTATATTGTACCTTAGTGTGGTTTTCTGATGTATACTTAGATTGGGAAAAACTAAGCTTGTTGAATCACTAAGATTATGGCTGTTGTGGGCATTGAGGCACTTATTATTTCTTCACATTTACTGTGGGATTCCTAGGATACATACTACATATGTGGATTTACTAAATATTTTTCTTTATTCATTTCAGTGAGTTATTTTCACTCTGTTCCTTTTTTCCCCATTTCTTCCCCCTTCCCTACCTGTCTCTTCCTTCTCTCTCATTTTCTCTTACCTCTTTTTCCCTCTGTGTTTCTCAAGTCCCATTCTTATCTCACTATCTTTCTCTATGTTCTAATTACCTGTACTGTATGTTATTTTTCTTTGCAAACATTGCATTTGACTTTATTATCAGTTTATGAAATTTTGAAACACTCCAGACATTTGTTTTTACTATTAGAAGTTAAAATTGCTGATATTTTGCAGCCACAATGTCCCTTCTGTTGTATATTTTACAGTGATTTTTTATTGTATTTAAAACAAGGTCAGTCTGTAACATGAGTACCTGTTTGTTGGGGTTGCTGTCCTGCCCACTTCCCACAGCCAATATGTCCCAAAGAAAATCACACAGAGGTTTACATATGTTATAAATTATTGGCCCATTAACTCAGGCTTCTTATTAACTCTTATAACTTATATTAGCCCATTATTCTAGTATATTTTAGCCACATGGCTCAGTACCTTTTTCAGTGGGGCAAGTCACATCTTCCTTCTTCGGTGTCTGGACAGGACTGGGGAGGAATAGGCTTCCTCCTTCCCAGAATTCTCTTGTTCTCATTAACTCTCTATTTCCTGTCTGGTTGCCCCACCTATACTTCCTGCCTGGCTAATGGCCAATCAGCATTTATTTGAAACATAATTGACAGAATACATAATTGTCCCAAACCATCAGTCTATGCTGTATGGGTATATTTTCTGTACAATCTCCAGTTCCATTTCTGTGACTGACTTTTTTACAATTCTTGCTTAATTTTTGCACAAACTGTTGATCAAATGATATACACTATACTTGTTTATGAATGCTATATTGTTTTTAAAAATATATTAAGCATATTATCATACTTAAAATTACTTGCAAATCAACATACTTTTGGAGAAGTTTACTAAATACTTTATTAAGAGACTTTGAGTATTCTCTACTATTTGACATTATATTTTAATTTAACAAATGATTATATGTTGTAAATACTTATTTATAAATTAAATTACTTTTATGAAATCTATTTTGTTGTTGATTATTAAATAATAATAATGTTATAGTAGTCTTTTCTAAAAGTTTATGAGTTTTTTATTCCTTTATTTTATTTATTTTTATCTTTTCAATTTCACTTAACATTCCAACCACAGTTCTTCTTCCCACCTCTCCTCCTATACCTCCCACCCCTACCCCTAGGGCACCCACCATCCACTACTCCTAATAGGTAAGGGCTTCCTTGGAAGTCAATGAAGTCTGGCACATTAAGTTGTGGCAGGACCAAGACCCCCATCGCACATTAAGGCTGAGCATGGCGTCCCACCACAGGGAATGGGCTCCAAAAAGCTAACTCATGAACTAGGACAGATCCTGGTGGTTCTGTCAGGGACCCCTCAGATAGATCAAGCTACACAACTGTCTCACACATGCAAAGGGCCCAGTTCGGGTCCATGGAGGCTCCATAGCTGTGGGTGTAGAGTTTGACTTTCCACGAGCTTGATTCAGCTGTCTCTATAGATTTCTCCAATATGATCTTACCGTCCATTGTTCCTATATTCACTCCTCCCTCTCTTTGATTGTATTCATGTAGCTCGTCCAGTTGCTTGATTTTGGATCTCTGCATCTGGTTCTGTCAGTTGCTGGATGGATGATGTATGGTGACAGTTGGGGCATTCACCAGTCTGATTACAGGGGAAGGCAAGTTTGGGCAACCTCTCCACTATTGCTAGGAGTCTTAGCTAGGGTCATCCTTGTGGATACTAAAGAATTGGTGGTGTACACCTTTAATCCCAACAGATGCTGGCGTATCTCTGTGAATTTGAGACCAGCCTGGTCTACAGAGTGAGTTCCAGGACAGTTTCCAAAGTCATACAGATGAATTCTATCTCAAAAAATAAAAAAAAAAATAAAATAAAAAGGAATTCTAGGGTCAGGCAGTGGTAGAGTGTGTGGTCTGAGTGAGCTGTTCACTGTGGGGCATGTGATAATTTTAAGCTGGTATTTGCTGTGGATTGCTATGGGAACTTTGCAGATTGCATTAATTTCTTGCTATTTTTAAATTCATGTGTTCTATGACCACTGATGAAGTTCCTAGACTCAGAGAAGTCTCATAAATGTTCTACTCTTTAGTTAAACATGATTTCATAGACTGAGTTTGCGAGGTCTTGAATTAAGGAGTGAGAGGAGAATTGAAAACTGGACCGCTAAATTTCCTTATTTCTGAAGCAATCTCAATAACTGTCATTTCTTAGTTTCCCTTACCTCTGCAATTCTTGTTACATTGGAAGGTGAGTGAACCTGTGAGTTTGTAGCTATTCAAACAATCTCTCTCCCTTTACTGCACATTTTATATGCATATTACATTTTTAGGCTGCAGTGATTTTTCTAAGATTCTGAGTTCATGTGTCTAAATATGTATTAATGTACAAGAGAGGTTTGAGTTCTGACCAGAGCCCACTGCAGTTTTATCTACAAATAACTAACCATCATACACATTTGTCTTATTCAGTTTAGGAAGAAAGTCCTTACCCATAGTCAGAATTATGTAATTATAAAAAGTAAGTGTCCAAAGTCCCAAATATCCTTCAGGTCCTAACATGACTGGGAACTTCATGTTAAGTCTTATCTCCCTATCTTCTTACCAATAGTTCCAGTCATCTGCTGGAGGCCTTACATGTATCCTCATGGGAACTTCTACATATTTCTAGAAATCCTCCACTTTTGACAAGCCTGTGTAGAAAGACTGTAACACCTCAAAGACAGAACTGACAGAAGCAATGAAACACATTGTGATCTTATACCATATAATTTTGTGTTAGAGCTTGGTAATGTGCTTGAGGTGGTGAGACACCTTTGGCTGGGGTGACAATGACAAACTGAAGGTACTAAGAATCTAAATAAGGGACCTCAGTTCTTGTTCTTCCTCAAAATGATTTAGGACCAGTACTCAAATTGGAGATAATTTCAGACTGTTTTTTCCCTTTGTCTACATTCAATATGTGTGAGAGAGATGCTTTGCTTTCCCCAGGATTCCAGAAGTATAATTGTGTCTAAAAACGGCTCAATCAACATTAAAATTGCTATATCAAATATTATGGATAAGTGCTTTCTATGTACTAATTGAAAAAAGTCAGATTTGATACTACTCCATTGTCTGTACTCTAATGATGCTGACCAGCTGGATTATTAATACTTAATCTGTGAATGACACAGAATGTAGTAAGAGTCCCTTCATAAAAGGACTTTATAATCAAAATTTTTGGTTAAACAAATTTAAACACATTTATTTAAATATAGTCTCCTTAGGAAATTCACACTTGTTACAATCTGTAAGAAAATAACTCAATATTTCTAAAACATTTTGGTTTCTGAAAAATAGATTTTTAATTTTAATTTTTAAATTACACTTATGATTTGTGTTAAGGAAGATAAATGGCTGGAAAGGAGGAGGAAGAGGAGGGTGTGGAGATCACAGGACAGCTTATAGGAGCTGGTTCTGTCTTGCCATTAGCCATAGCCAGGTTGCCAAGCATTGCAGAAAATGCTTTCGTTAGCTGAACAATCATGCCAGAGTATGTGCAGCAGATTCAAATACAAGTGCTTGAGGAAACAGTTTGGAAATCACGGTCTATTTCCTAGAGGTACCGTGGAATTTTGCAAATGATATCATAACACCATTGTCCATTAATTTTAGCTCACATCTTTCACATAATATTACTTCCTATATGAGATTTTCCAGCATTTTTTCTGGGTGTTTTGTTTCCAGCCATATTTTAATATTCTCCTTAATCTTATAAGATATATAATATTAATAGCTCCACTTATCATATTTAATTTGCCCACTATTAGGGGAGGAATTTGGAACTGAGGCTGTGTGGTTACAAAGTTTGTTGACTTAACCTTCAGCAGTACCTTTCCAGTACATATTGAAACTTGATAAACATATGTGAAAACCAAGAAAATAAATCAGTTTCTTAACTATTAATTTTATTAGGAATTCATCCAGGAATTCAAAACTAGAAATGCAATCTAACTTAATGTACATAAATACATATATAAATTTACATGATAATAATTGTTGTGACATACATAGAGAATTATGGCTGTTTTATATGAAATATGACTAAGCTAATAAGGAATATTCAATAAACTGGGATGTCTTTCCGACTGGCTTAGTTGTATTTACCTTTTTTCTCTTTAGCAATTCCCATCCACCTTTCAGTTCATTTTCTCAAAATCACTTGATAGCTGCTTATTCTTATTTTGAATACAAATACTTTTTGCTGATTGAGATAAGATATTGCTCTGGCTCCTTTTATTACTCTCTGATTTGTCAAAATCTGTATGGTTTACATCTGCTTTTATTTCAGTTTGTCATAAGATTTTACTTTCTTCATAGTAAAGAAGTACAGGAGAGTCTCATGTATCTGATTTCAAGTATGAGATAAAATTGAATGGATACTTATTTCAACTAAAATACCTTTTATTTAAATGATATACTTCTTTTAGGACAGAATTATGATTGTTTTCATAAAACTGCTTTTTTTGAATTGTTTAAATGAGCCTGGAAGGAATTTGAAGAAAGATGGGCACAATTTTTTTTTTGCCATTTATCCATATAAGAGCTTTCCTTAAAGTAAGTTTCATAAAGTGGGACTTTGGTTTCAAAACTGAATTTACAGTATTGACCTTGCTCTAACATTTATGTACAACAAATTGCAGCAGGATAACTTATGATCTGTATTATTCAGGACAAATGAGTTTGCTTTTCATCTTTAATAATTACTTATTTGATTTAAATAAGATACCAACACAGAAAGAAATTTACAGTGTCTAACACAAAGTATATGGCTCAATAAGTATCTGTTAAAACATGGAATGACTAAGAAAATGGATAGTTGTTCTGCAAATTCCAAATATTTTCTAAAACGTTATGACATATTAATATGTGTATATGTGTTGAATAACTTCTGGAAATATATTCTTATTCCCCATCTACTTCCAACTGTATAACTTCAGTAGGACAAGAAATCTGAGTTATTGATTAAGATTCATGTGTATGTTGGTTACTAAACTTGATGGTAATGAATACCTTTGGACGAATTATGCTTTTTACTGAAGGCCTTTCTGATTTATTCTTTATGCGGTGTTCTTACATTGTAATTTTATTACATAGGGTCAGTTTTTGTTAAATACACATTCTATAAACAATCTTGTTTCAAGTTGCACAAGGAAGCACAGTCCATGCAAGAGCAATGACTTCTAAAAATGAATATTTCAGAAGAGACACAAATTTTTTTAACCAAAGGAAAATTTAACTAAACAGTGTTTTGTTATGCCAAAAGGGATGCAAGACTAAGGTATCTAAAACTAGGTGGACTTGCTGCAGAATAATAGAGTTGGAATTATTTTTTATCCTATTAAATAGGATATGTATTTATTAAGGAGCTGGTAGAGTGATAATGTTTTACATATGATATTTTATTTCATCTTTTCTTTTATTCCATATTTTTACTATTATTAAAAATTTCCACCTCCTCCCCTCCTCCCATTTTCCTCCCACTCCCCC
>LOEQ01012301.1:24546-48045 GCA_001685075.1 Bramus lutescens
TATCCTCCTGGATATCGGAAGTAGACAAGATTGCTAGGCAAAAAAATAGGAGCTAGGGGGTGGGGGTGGGGTGGGGTTAAGGGGAGATGGGGATAGAGAAGTGAGAAGGGAGGATGGGGAGATTTGGGGGGATTGGGATGGTTGGGATGGAGGAAGGGTATATATGGGAGTAGGGAAGTGGATTTCTTATTTCATCTTTTCTGAGTAGTGAAAATCCCCCTTTTACAAACATAAAACTGAAGATGAGAGTGGTTAAATAATTTTCTCAAGGTCACAAATTTACAAAAATTGGAGTTTTATCCTACCACTGCTCCACAGTCATCAGCTTTGGTGATTCTCATAGAAAAGAAAACATACATCAAACTCAAGCCCGCATCAGGGAACAAACTGCTCCACAAAGTGGAATTCTTGAAACAGATAGGAACAAGATCAAAGGATGCAGTTAATCAATGTCATCTGGATCTTAATATCTTTCTTGCTAGTCTCCTCCCTAGGTTATATCTTTATACTACTCTAGTTTTAAAGCAATTGTAAGCTCATAGCAAAATACATGATGAATGGAGATTCTTCATGTATTCCAGTCCAGTACTGTGAAAGCATGTCTCCAAACAGAATGGTACCTTTCTGGCAATTAATTTAGTGACATCAGTGAGCTTATATGTCATCATCACCCAGAATTCAATATTAACATGAGAGAACTTTCTTGTTGACACATGTATCAATGAGTACAGACAAAATGTATACATGTGCCCATCATTCTAGGTTCATACAGCTATCTATGACTGAAAACTCACTTTTGCTCTACGTATTTGTCTCACCTATACTTCTCTGAAGATTTGTGATCTGGAGATCTATGTGTCTCTCTGTCATCGGTTTATCTTCTTTGGTGAGGTGTCTGCTAAAATGTCCCATCTATTCATTGAGTTGTGTCTCCCCTTCCCAAGTGATAGGAATTATTTGTATTTGGGGGATAATGTCCTTAACAATAATGTCCTCCCCAAGTATTTTTCCCCAACTCATGACTTACCTTATCATCTCTTTACACTATTTTACTCATAGGCAAAATTTTAACTTTAATTATTTGTAGCCCATCAATCATTTCTTTTTCATATTGTATATTTGATACCTTATCTAAAAACATCATCATGTCTCACAAAATAATCTAGGTTTTCTTTATTTTACCATTTATGAGTTTTATATTTTTACATTTTACATGTAGTTCTATGATTTGTTTAGAATTAATTTAAGATATAATTTGTACATCTGTATTTTTCTACCCTCTATTGATATCCATCATCTCCAGCCCATTTTTTAGGTGCTCTGGACAGTTTTAATATCATTGTTTCTCTCACTGTTGAAAGCAAGTTGTCTATGTCTATTGGCTCCTATTTCTGAGTTATCTGTATTGTTCATTTACGTTTATTTCTTTTTTTGTAATTACTACAGTGTCTTGATTACTGTATTTTATAATATCTTTGTGTTTTTCGAATTGTTGACAGTAGTAATCAGTGTTAGAAAAGAGGGGTGTTATTTCTGAAACTATACACAGAAAAACTCACAATAACCAAAAACCAAAAACTTATAGTCTTTTATTCTTGAACCAAACCCTGAATAAAACTTCATAGAAAAGAACTTAACTGTCTTAGCTTATAAAACCTAAGACAACCACGACAAAAGTTGTTGAGGAACACTGATCATTTTAACTGTTCATCAAGAATATAAAGAAATCTAAACCCTTTGTCCGACTTCACATCTGCTGAACTCATGAATTTAATCATGCGCTCTGGAAAAGGAATGCGTTGGGGAAATGATAGGCTTCCCATGCTGATGAAGAGCAGGGTAAATGTGAACTGAACACTGTGTGAAGGCTGTAATTTGCAAATAGATTTCAGAAAAGTACGGACTGTAAGCCTGTCATGGGGTGAGCACTCCAAATCCACAGAATCTGAAATATCAAATGTCCCCAAATCTGAAGCTGTCAGAGTACCACCAGGATATGAAAAACATTGCAGAATTTGGACTTTAAGTTTTGGGATTTTCAGTGAGGTGAAATGAATCTATACTAATATTATAAATCCCATGAAGCTCTAAAATAGGAAAAGCGTTGCATTTCAAGCATGCCAGATTAATGATATTCCAATCATTTAATTTATTTATCTTCAGATAATATTAATGACTACTCCTATATATTACTCATAATCACAAGAACAAGAATGCATTTCCTTGCATTCTGAAAAGATGGAAATCATATTTTTTTTTAGATTCTTGTATGTCTGTGATGGAGTCCACTAGTTCTATTTCTGAACCAAACTATTCTGGATAGTAAAATTGCGTCTCCCATTGTGCTTCATCATTTGTACAAAACCAATAATGGTGCCTTCTCTGAATTGTTGTAAAAACAAATAATACTTAATAATTACTGTACACAATGTTCTATAAAATGATGGCTTGTGTAAGCGCAATGAGTGCTAACCAACAAATTGAATTAGATCAATCAAGATGTGGATCGCATGAGAGTTTATGCCAGTTTTCCCTGGAAGCCAGCTATCTGTTTGCTCTTTTTATCTGTAGCCTAGTTTTATGATGCCTACTCAGGGTCCTTGTTTCTATCTGTGAAGAATTAAACATGGAGTGATCGGAACAAGGATAAACAACAATTTGCTTTGGCATGCTCATAAACAGACTTTCATCTTTCGTTTGCTTCCCAGTTACATGCCGCTGTTTATTTGCATAAAGACCAAAATAAAAGCTACTAAGGGCTGTATGCCATGAAATCAGAGGAAGACTTGGCATGGCTTTGAAACTCTATGATCAAAGCATTGGGTGTGCATCTGAAGAGTGCCCAAGAATCTTTGGTTTCATGCGGAGCAAAGGATTGGCCGCATACGATGTTAAAGGGCTGTTATATAAAGTCATACTACAGTGAAGACTAAAGGAAAAAGCAATACAAAAAATACAACTTTTTTGAAGGTACCTGATCATTCTCATTTATTATTACACAAGTCTACTAACACTAATAAAAGCAGAAACACCTTCAAATTTGTAGCAAAGATCTATGCTGTTTAGAATCATCACAATAGGAGGAAACTTGTAGAAGCACTGAGTGGTGCTCTGCTCTTACTACTATAGCACACTTAAGTACTAGGAACACTCATTTCCCTGTTTGGTTAGTTGACACAGTAACATGGATCTTAGTAGTATTAAAAACATTACATACACTGAGAGCATATTAGTAACCACTGTATGCAACCATATGCTTTTTTAGTAATAGTATAAATTTTTGCTTCCCACATATAAATGTATTCCTAAATTTTACTTGATAACTCCAGAAACTAGCTATTTAAACAATATTTAAATTTAATTTTTATAAGGAAAAGTTGAAAGACGCAGTCTGAGGTAGAAACACGGGACTGAAATGATGGTAATATGAAAAAGCAAGACCTACATATCCCACCTTTCTGAATGCATTTTAAAATTTGACTCTAAAGCTTTTAGCATGAAAGATATAAAAGGGAATATGACCTATGTAATTATCTAAAGTATCCATTACATGAAGCAAAATAACTTACTGGCAAAGATGAAGTTATTCGTTTTATTACCTAGTTTCTACTTGAGAGGTTGCTAGGGAGACAAGGACAAATGTGTGCACCTCTGAAATGACCGTCTCGTAGCTTTCTTCACAGCTCTCTCCACTTTTCTGCCCTTTTACCCTCTCTTCCTTCCAGATCAGTGCGGACTGCACCCTCCTACTTTGGTTTCCTTAAACCGTCACCATGCTCTGGCAGCTACATTTGTATTAATGAGCTTTCACTGAGACACAATGGGATAAAAAGATTCTTAATATTTTAATGTCTACCACCACTTTGGTTTGTCTTCCACTCACAGACCATGAGGATCTCAGCTGCTAGCTAGAACTGCCCCTATCTATCATCCCGTTCAGATTTAAGCTGATAAGAGTGATGCCATTTGACGGGGTATAGACGAAGACTAAGAGCTGTGAAAATGACTAATCGTCTTAAAGCTGCAATTCTGATATCTTATCTCTGTTTCCATGACTTGCCCACATCTTTGCAGGAGAGCAACATACACATGGGAATCTGCATTCTTCACAATCTTGCCTCAAATCTGCCCATCAGAATGAGTCCCTTGATGTAGACATTCTGACCTTGCCCTTGTCTATGGGCAAAGGGAAGAAGGAAATTTGATTGTGTGGTAGTATTCAAAGAAAAGACTTTCACATTAGAAAACGAAATCCCTGAAAATAATTTTTTATAAACTTCCAAGCTGTAATGATAAAAACAAGAGTATAAAGCAAGATGCATGTGCATCATGGCTTTGTAACTTCTCTCTTTAAACTCTCATACCTTTAAAATCATTGTGCAAATTGCTGGTGGTTTCTTTCTATATGGAAGAGGACTCTCCTAAGGCTTTGTGTTCTCTAAGAAGACCCTAACTACAAATCCTTTCATACCAATTTTCTGGCTTAGCTAGGTCACTGCATATGGTCAGCACCATTCCAAATAAGTCCATACATTTTTTTTTAAATTACTCATCCAGATTAAGAATACTATTTGTTGGTACATTGATTCTTTTGACTCATATATATGTCTCTCTTTTTTGCATATATATTATGTGTATACTTCACATACATAATATATAAAATACATTTTCTTTTACTATATATACATATGCATTTCATTATGCCCTTAGAACAATGTTCCACAGAAAAGTTATTTTTTGAATAACTTTAGACATAATCCTTAATATATTACATGAACCTTTATAATATTCTTCTATTTATGTAGACAAGTAAATATCATTCTGCAGACAAGAAAACAAAAATGTAGAAGTGACATGTAAATTGTTAATGATCAAGCATTTTAAATGTTTTAAATTTGAAATATCACAATCCCAGAGAACTTAAGCACCAGTGAGGACCCTAAGAGAGGCATACATAAATCTGTTCTGCATGGGAAGTAGAAAAAGACAAGATCTTCTGAGTAAATTTGGAGCATGCAAACCTTGGGAGAGAGTTGAAGGGGAGGGGAGAGGTAAGGAGGGGAGCAGAGAAAAATATAGAGCTCAATAAAATAATAATAAAAATGGAAAAAGAAATATAAAGATTATCATGTCAATCTTTTCCAAATACTCTTGTTCTATAATTTTGTGTTTTTAACCATGATTTAATCTTGTTACATACTTTTGTTGATGCTTATAGTAATTGGTTCCATATAAATTTTCAGTACATAAAGTTCATTGATACGATTGATCTATGCATGTTTGTACACATGCATACTACATTATGTAATTTTAAAGATCAGAGGACAACTTTCAGGAATCAGTTCCTTCCCTCCATATGAGTCAGGGATTAACCTCAGGCGGTTGATCTTTGTGACAGATGGCTGCACTTTCTGAGTCATCAGCAAACACCTTGTTATGCCTCTAAGGATCATGTATTGTGTGCATTGTATCATGTAGTTAAATACAGTAATGGTCTTCTAAAAATACATTATAATTGATACTGAATTTATTTTTAGTGCAATATAAACATTGTGCCCAAAATGGGCCCCCAAATGGCAGTAGTGTTGATGATGATGATTGAACAGGAGGATTCTGACCACGATTGTTGCTGGATAAACAGAATTAAAGCTCAACACTCATCAGGAATCTTATTAATCAGGTTTTTATTTACTGGGAAAAGCACTACCTCTTTTTATCCCCCCCCCCAAAGCCCACTACCTTCAGGCAGGCTATCTAGGTCCTGATTATATCAACAGTCTGCATCAGATCAAAGACTCCCACCACGCTATTATATTAAATCAGCTTGCTTTTATGCCAAGTTGTTGCTCTCTATTACAGTGAGGCAGTCCCACAAATGGATTCCCGAAATAAACTTTTGTTTTCTACCCACTGACTGGTCAAGTTTGCTAGTTTAACTGCATCCTTGCTTGCACTACAGACCTAGCATTTTAAATGACGGATCAGCCATATTTTTCATATATTGCTTACTAAATTACTTTTAATTTGTTCACTCACCTGCATTAATTATAATACAATTAATTTTCTCTTATTTTAATATTTTCTTGATTAACTCATGAATCTAGCAGTTCCTGTGTTTGCTAGCAGAGAATTTAAAGGTTTTTGTTCATTTTTCATGTTTTTTTTTTAAACTCGGAGATCCCTCCTTTTGCTTCTCTGCTCAAATGTCATTCCATTTTTTCTCCAAATTCATAGGCTTAAATACATTTATGAAAATAATTCCAAAACAGCAAAAAGAAAATTTTAATTTTGTTAAATGTGTCAATTGTTTTTTTAAAAGACTCACATTTTATCATATTGTGTCCTGTCAAAAACTCTCTCTCCCTCTTGTGTGTCCAGCTTTTATGCTGTCTTGTAATTTTTGTTCTTCGAAACTGCTTTCAGGTTCAGATCCTGCTTTTTATTCTACTCGTTCTGTCCCTGGTTTTTGCTGTTTCTTGTGTAGTTCTTCTTTGCCAGGAAGAAAGGCTCTCTCCCACAAGGATTAGCTCTTTGCACATTACCCAAAGGACATTCTGCAGCTTCTTGTATTTTATAGGCTCTTTTCTCAAGAAATGTAAGATGTCTTCCCATGGGACCATGCCAGAGAACAGTGAAAAAACAGCTTGCAATCAAAAGTGCAACTTTCTTCACAACTCTGAGTTGGTTTTTGCAGAAACAGTTTAAGCATTGAGATATGCCACATGGAAGTGTTCTATCAATCTCTGTCATATTCATGGTATCTGCTTTCTGCTAGAAAATAGTGGTGCTTTTACCACCTTAACATTTTCAGTCCTCAATTATAGGTCCATGGTTTATTCATTATTTTTCATAGCCGCTCCAAAATTTCATTCAGCTAGAACCTTTATTAGTCTAAATGAATATCATAACTTTTCAAAAATGAGTCTGAAAGTTAAGTTTTATAATCTTTGCCAAAATTTTGCTTTATGTTTATTTTCCTTATTTCCCTCATAAAATAGCTGGAAGAATGGTGGTTAATAAAAGATAGAACTCCACTGGAGTTGGGTTTAATCTAATGATAACATGGCTTCACTGAAGCAACATATTGAGTTTAAAGAACACTTTCATAGACATGATCTCATTTGATCTTTTAAGAGCCCAGCAAATTGTACTTTATTTTACAGGGGAAACTCTAAGTAAGGTTGATTGAAACTAAATGACAAGCTCATGATTGACTGTAAGCTAGTGTAACAACTTGGCTTCCTCTCCAGGCCCTTTGTATCTCATTACTAAAATAATTCCCAAATGGATCCTGCAGGTACCAGGCAATTTCTTCACGGCCTCACATGTTCTCATGTGAAACTGGAATGATTTCTTTTTAATTATCTTTGTCCACACAGATTTCTTTCTTTCTCTTGCATTTTCAACATTCTTCTTGAAATCTCGAAACTTTCCTTCAGCCCTTCACCTGCCCTCTCACATGTGTAGACAGACATTTAGCAGGTCCTGATGGTTTTCCTCTTAAGTGAGCCTTGACTTTCTTTGTGTGCAATGCCCTGCCTCCCATCACTCTAGGGAGTATTCATAGGAACCACAGAACAGTCTTCTCTATTAGTCCTTTCTCTCCAGAGATTTCCTGACCCCGAAACGTGATATCTAATGTTGCTTATACTTGAGCAAGATCCACCATGAGCCGTCTCATTTTTATTTTACTTGTAATACTACTGCTTACTTCCAGTTTTGTGTTCTTAATACAAAACCTTAGTTTCTCAATTTCTATCAGGTCATTTAACTCAGAACCATCTCTCAACTTTCAGTGACCTGTGCTTTCAATGAGAGCAGGTGCCATATTCCTTCCATAACTTTTTCTGTTTGTTTCCTATACTGACTCCAGCATCCAAATTTTATACCTGCTCTCCAACTCTGGGTGTCTTAGTTAGGGTTACCATTACTGCAATGAAACAGCATGACCAAAAAGTAAGTTAGGCCTGGCGGTGATGTTGCACAGCCTTTAATTCCAGCACTCAGGATGCAGACAAAGGTGGATCTCTGTGAGGTCAAAGCCAGCCTGGTCTACAAGAGCTAGTTCCAGGACAGACAGGCTCCAAAGCTACAGAGAAACATATAGAGAGAGACTGAGGTTTCTGTCCTGCCTGGTCCTGCAGCTGTTAAGTTGCAAAGAGATCACACAGGTAGGTGATTATATATTAATTATAAAACGGATTGGCCCATTATCTCAGGCTTCTTATTAACTCTTATAACTTATAGTAGCCCATAATTCTTGTCTGTGTTAGACACATGGCTCGGTACCTTATTCAGCGAGGCAGTCACATCTTGCTTCCTCTGTGTCTGGCTCACAACTGCAGACTGCTTGTCCCTCTTCCTAGCATTCTCCTTGTCCCGCCTCTACTTCCTGCCTGGTTACCCTACCTATACCTCCTGCCTGATTCAGGGCCAGTCAGCATTTTATTAAATATGATACAAGTGACAGAATAAAAGACCATTGCCCCACAGCATATGTATATGAATAAAAGCAAGTTAGGAAAGAAAGGGTATATTAGACTTACACTTCCACACTGTAGTTCAAAATTGAAGGAATTGAAGATGGAAGCTCAAACAGGATGGAAGCCAGGGGCAGGAGCTGATGTATAAACCATGGAAGAAAGCTGCTTACTGGCTTGCTCCCCATTGTTTGCTCAGTCTGCTTTCTTATAGAAGTCAGTCCAGGGATGGCCCCACCAACAACGGGCTGGACCCTCCCCTATCAATCTCTATTTAAGCAACTGTTCAAATACATGAGCCTACGCAAGACATTTTACCACTTCTCACAAAGTCTCTTATTTGTCACCAAATGACATCAACTGTGTGCATACTTTTAAATGCTCACAGGAGGCTTCATTATTTAAATTATGGTGCTTTTTTTCTAATAAACAGCAATACTATCATGAAAAAAAAAGAGGAAGTGCCTTACAGGCTTGCCTACAGTCCAATATTATGGAGACATTTTCTCAACTCATGATCCCTCCTCTCTGATGACTCTAGCTTTAGTCAAGTTGACATAAAACTAGACAGCACACAGGGTGATAAACAATTTTTTTTTGGTATTTCTATGCTGCTACAATACAATTCATAGACACCTATTGCTTGATTAATACCATTACTTTCTAAATCAAATTATTCAATTGACTAATTTTGTGGATTTATATTTCTAACATTTAACTACATATTTAGGTTATTTATACTGCTTAATTATTTTTATTGACAGTAGCATTTTTTTCATAAAATATATTTTGATTGCACTTTGTCTCTCCCAACTCTTTCCAGAACGTCCCTGCTTCCCCACCCATTCAAATCTATACTCTTTCTTTCTCTCTCTCATTAGGCATTGAATTCAAAAAGGCATATAATAGTAACAACAACAATAAAAAGTAAAATAAAGCAAACCAGGGGAGAAAAAAACTTAATAGCAAAAAAAGAGCCAAAGGAAAAGCACAAGAAAAGCATAGACGCTGAAACACACACATTTGCACATACAGAAATAACATGAAAACAAAGTTGAAAACCATAATAAGGAAAAGATTTATAAAGTTAAAAAGAAATATTCAGACTCTCCTATCACTAAGCTATAAGCTTTATAATTATTACTTTTACCTATATCTTATAATATCAAGAAACTTAAAGGTTGTCACTTATAGATATTATAAATCACATACTTATTTACTACTTATTTACCTCATTATGAGAAACTGTCTCCATTTGTAATATAACCACATACCTAAATATGTATATACACATTAATAACTCTCGAAATGATGTATGAAAATTTATTTATGTGTACACCCACATCTACACATTCAGACATGCATTTATATACGTGTATATATAATATGATTTTTCACATGTTATACTTCTTTCTATAAAACTATCCCTTGCTTGGATTTCATGTCTGAAATAGTGTAGAAGAAATCCACAGCATTAGCCACCTGACACTAGACTCATATTCCCCACTAAGGAAGACCATTGTACTAGCCAATGAGAAAGTATTAAGTGAGCATGAGTTGCTGTGGGCACGAGGAAAGGGCAACATAAATCTTAGCTGTTATCTGATGAAGATAGTACCATAATTATGGATGGAGGTCAGAAAATGATATTTCCACTGTGACTCTCCTCACAAATAAGGGTATAGTGAATTAAAGCTTCTCTGAAAGGCAAAACCATAGAAAATCTCCAATGGGTCTGGGAGGATAATTCAGTCAGTAAAGGGTTTTTCACACAATCATGACTACTCAGCTTTGACACCGCTCCCAGAACCCATTTAAACTATGTGGACATGGTACTATGCATTTTGTATTTCGTTGCTGGGGAGGCAGAGACAAGACATTCCCTGGGGTTAGCTGTCTTGCGAATCAGGTGAGCTCCTGTTCTCAGTGAGATACACTGACTCCAAAAATAGCATCTGTGGCTCATCAGGAATGATGCCTGGATTTGTTTTTTGTACTGAACAAGCATGTGTACACACATGCACTTCTCCCCATGAAAACACACACACACACACACACACACACACACACAAAACAAAACACCAGAAGACTCATGTAGCACATAAAATCTGTACAGTAGTTAATATATAATTTTTGAACAACACAGCACTATTGTTTAACACTATGCAACAGTATATTGATTGAAGAATTTCAAAAGGAGATAAAACAGGTAGTGGTGATTTTATTTTCTCTTCTCAGAACTCCTAAATGCAAATCTATAAAGAGTTAAATCACTTAACTTTTGGAGAAATTATTGTTTTGGGGACTGGGTTGTGAAGACATTTTCCCCAATTATTAAAGATTTGTGAGCTTCTTATACACACTAAAGTTTTTAATATAGCTTTCATGGACACAATTATAATTTGGTAACTATGGGAATAAACAGAAGCACATGTACAAAACCATGAACATATATGCATACTTACTGATGATTTTTATTTACGTATAAGTCCATGCATATTATAAGTAAAGATATGCCCATGTAAATGGTGTGTATGTATGTCTATATAGTCGTGTTGCTTAACTGTTGATTTTCAGACCACAAGATTGCTTTAAATGAAAGACTTACTTCAAGTAAATTATCTTATACATTCTCTATTTTTTAAAATTGTATACTCTGCATTTTAAATATTAATCATTTCTAGTTTGTAATCTTATGATTAAAGTAGGTTCTCTTCAGTTTGATATAACATGTATTTCACCCTGGCTCTTTTGTTTTTCCTTTTTAATTTCAAATCTGTAGAATGGGATCTTAGGTTGAGGAGGATAAAGCTGATGTTCTTAGCTGTCATTTTCACAAAATTTGGTACCCTCACACACATTTCTGCTTTTTCCAAAACCAGCATTCTGCATATCAAATGTCACTTTTCCCAAGTGGAGATTCTAACTGAATGTAAATGCCAAATGCCTCATCTGCTAATTAATGGCATCTGCAGATACCAAGGCTAGAATTCCTTTTGATTTATTTTGTGTTAAGGCTTAAACTGTTCTTTAGGGAAACAAGTATCCTCATTTCATCAGTCCTAATAAAGCTCAATGTATTCAAATCTCTGGTAAGACTGGAGCATCTCACATTTAAAACACAGTGATTATTTCTAATCCTTGTTAAGAGAAACAGTCCAAACACCATGCCACTGACTCTTGAATATGTACACAAGGGGGGGGGTGTTTTCTCATTGGCTTCAAGCTCTCACATTGCAATGAGACTCCCTTAGGTCTGAGGCTCCTGGCATCATCATATAAATACAAGTGTAGCCCACACCGTTTTGGAGGCATACATTACTGAGTCCCATCCTCTGACATCAGGATCATTTTGTTGAAGGTGAGACCACACTACATCCTAGCAAATTCTCAGCAGATACTAGCCATACATTCCCCCCATACTGCATTTACAGCTCCAGATGCAAACCAACTTCTCATGAATTTGTGACTTGACGTTTGTTACATCTTCCTTATGCTATGCAGCTGAGCAATGAGAAAGTAAACAGCAAGACTGCATCACAACCTCTGCAGGCAAGCCAAATCACAGCTTTTCAAGCAATTTTTCCAAGATGTCAGGACCTTGGCTACCATTCATGTTCTGCCTTTACTTCTTTCTCCCTGTTCAAGCTGGAGAAAGCCAAAAATGTACTCTGCAGAATAGCCTCAGTCCCTTTGGTCAATCACACCTAAGGAGCATGTACCTAAATTCTACCCTCTTATCCATATGGGAAGAGTTCCCATATCACTCTCTGTCTTTGAATTTTTGTCGCTTTCCTGTGATAGTCAGAAATGTCTCTAAAACAGAAGTTTCTGAATAAATACCAACTGAGTAAATAAGGACCAAACAAATTCAATTAGTCTTTATTCTTTTCATAGCCAGTACTGAACCAGGTATTCACTACACAACAACTACAGAGTAGTAGTAACTTGTCAATTGTCGGTGAGATTTGATGGATGTAGTTCCTGATATAGCTAGGAGATGCAGTCTTTCAGCAAACACATTGATCTTCTGGCCTTACAATCTCTCCCACCCTGCTTTCAAAATATTTCATGAGCCTTAAGTGAAGGAGTGGTTTTATAGATTTAGCCATCAGACCTGAGTTCCAATGTTACCCAAGGAGCAATTGACCATCTAACAACCACCACATCAGTCTCAAGAAACCACCTTTTGACTGTTAATTGGTGAAGTCCATGTAATATCAACTATTACTCCTGTCTTGATTTCCTAGACACCAGATACTTTGTACACAGATCTCGGAGGATTCAAGCTGGAAGTGCTCTGAAAACATCCTCTTGAGGACTAGTTTTCACATATCAGAAGGTTCTGTGCAAACTGCCAAAGGAGAAAAGCAATCAACAGTATTATTCACTTGTGCTGCTTATGAACAACAAGGAAAAACATGACAAGATATCCCTGAAAGTTCAGTTGGGTCACTCATACCTTGCTGGTAACCAAGAATGTTCTAATGGGACTTAAGGTCTGCCCAACAGGACAGAAATCATGCTAGGTACTGGAAACCTGGGCAACTATTTGAGGCTAGTAAGGGCATAGATAGATCTTTAGTATAGCCAACTACCACCACTATACTAGACCAGTAAAAATCCTAACTGCATTCTAAACATTCATCATAATACAAGTAAGTGCAGCTCTCTTTCCAGTAGATGAACATCATCACAGAAATCTCTAACTGGTCAATACACAGTGAATAAAGGGTCATAGGTTGCACAGCCCAGTTGGCAGAGCTAAAGTACAACTACTGCTCCCAAGGCTCAGGGAATACTGACAAAAACAGCAGAAAAATTTAAGAGTCCTAAGACCAGGAAGTGTACTGCGAGATTGTGCCTCCTAGAAATGACAGGAAAGCTTTGCTCATGATGCCACAACAGCATGGCTACCTAAACAGTGTACAATGTCAACAGATATGATATCAAGAAAGGGGAAATTTCATAGAGCTCCATTTCTAAATAAAGAACTAAAGGCAATTAATAACTGCTGAAAGAAGGAGAGTTCGTATTCCATAGTGATGAGCCACACTGAAGTCATAAACGTAGAGGCAATACTAAACAGGTGGTATTTGTGTATTTATTTATATATGTATTTTGTTGTACATGTACTGTTATATATATGCACTGTACGTTGTTATAAATGTAATGAAAAAAATATATATAACATACGTGTAACTGTATACATATGTGTGTTATATGTAACTTTAAGAAAAAATGGCGGTCAAAAACTTGAGAAAGAGTAAGGGAAGTCATAGAAAGAACTGAAGTGAGAAGACATTGGAGAGAGGAAATGAAAGGGGGAGATGATACTTTAATTTTTATCACTTAGAAGTCTGTTCTTTTCTAATGAGAAACAGAAAGGGAGTGGATCTACACAAATTCTACAGATACATTTTAAATTGTCAAACAATGCATGCATATCCCCTTAAACCGTAAGCAAAGAAAGAATTATTCTTTCCAAATTCATACCTAGGTAATGAAATCCTTTGTTTTTTTTTCTATTCTGGGAAGAAAGAATTTAGTTATCTCTTTTTACAGAGAGCATGACAATATGCTCCAGAAGTTATGGAAACAAGTCAGTGATGCCATTAACAAAATATAAGGTAACTAAATACAACTTGCATTTATTAAAAAAACTAACATCGTTCTGTATATCAGATGCCCCAAATTAAGAACTTAATTAGTAACCAGCAAACTACAGGTGTTGGTTTATATAAATTATGCTCCTGAAAATGGCATAATATTATGAAATGCTACAGAACATAGCATCAAAAATTAAGGTTATATCCTCTAGACAGATCTACTTAGTATTCTTAAGATCAAGCAAAATTAAATAATTTAAAATATGCCATGTTCATAAATTGAATGACAGTGCTAATAATATAGGAAAATTGTCTTCAGATTGATGCATGGATTCAAACACATCTACTGAAAACTCCAGCAGACCTTAGAATAATTGATATAGAGCAACCTAGACAGATACTCTGTCCTAAGAATGATTGAAATTCCATCATCTGCAACAATACAATGTGACCGTATAATAATATGTTAAGGGGCAGGGGAAAGACCAGGGACAGAAGATAGATCATGTTATCACATGTATATGTTCAATCTAAAAGATATGATCTCATAGACTCAGAGAGCAGAATAGTGATTAAACAAAGTGGGGCCAATAGATAGGGTTAATGGAGATACAGATATTAAGTCAGGTTAACTAAGAAGTAAGATGTTTTAGCATGCTACTGCACATTAGCATATAATGTACTGTAGATTTCAAAAAGCTAGAGATGATTTTGCATGCTCTCAGCACAAAGAAATACTAAAATTTTGAGTTGATAAAAATATTGTTAGTCCTTAAATGCAATTGTTATGTTTATATGTATTACTTCAGAGTAAATTTAATGAAGTGAAGAATTGTCTACAAGAATATCTGCAAGTAGAATTAAAGACTTGAAATCTACATTTTATATACACATAAATATATTATATCTTCACATGCTCATGAATTAAACATTTACATAAGCATGTATCTTTCTAATTATACACATATATTTTGGAAGTATAGTGATCAAATGCTTATGTAGATATTAATTTACTATTTTGTAAAGGCATAATGGAGAAATGTATAATGAATACACAGGTATCACCTTGTAAATTATGGTCATGAATAGGATAAAAAGTAGTTACTCTACTTAATTATAGAATATAAAATGATTATTTACCATAAAATCCCATACAACATTTCTCTCTCTAAAACATTCTTCATTAAATTATACATAGTGCTTTGCAAATTCAACTGTGTACACTAATTAAGCAGTGTCTTATCAGCATAGACACCTATGAATACCTTGTATAATTTGAGTTTTCCCAAAGTTGTTATAAAACATTCCGTCTCACAGCTAGGGCACTATAAAGACAGCAAATTATCAAAAAAAAATAAAAATAAAATGAAAAGGAAGAAAAAGTCAGCTTGGTACTTCATTACTACCTTCTTCCCTAACATTAATAGGCCAATAAAAAGTTGTTTTGATTAGAACTTGGATAATGTGAGAATTAGAAGTCTCTTTACTTCTGTTTTGGGCACTAAGTCAAGAACACACATATTCTGTGAAACTAATCAACATCATTTCCCATTTTTTCCTTTTGACAAATGGCATAATTTGAGATGATCTGTTGAAAAAGCAGGGTAAGTGATTAATATATGGATAGGCTCATCAGATCAGAAATCTAGTATCTCTTGAATGGCATCTGAGGAATAAACAAACTGACTGAGGTCTGAGGGCACTACCTACACAGGTCTCCAAACAGATGAATCTCAGACACCTAGAAACAATCAGACACTAGCCAAAATTATGTATGGCTCTTTCAACCAAATATCCTGATATAAACTCAGCATATCTGCTCACGAGCAGTTTAACAAAGCTAACTTCAACATCTGTGTCTTCCTCAGTGCCCATAAATAAAATTTTCAAAGCCTCCATGATGAACACTTAGGGCTAGATAATTCTTTGCTTCGGGAAGCTGGCTCTGCATTGAGATTTTGTAGTATCATCTTGGGGCTGTGTCTGGACAGCCATCCGTATTTCATTTTTACTCTTGCTGTTGCTTTTGGGCATGTATGCTCAGTGTCATGACATATTCTGTGTATGCCGCTTCCATTGTTAATTTTAGATGTTCGTAGCTGGGATTACAACCTGGAGATTTACACAAAACTGGACCCATTTACGTTCTATAATAGAGGGAATGATCTCATGAAGTACTACCTTTGTTCACGCATCTATAGAGAGTTAACAATTCCAGAGAAAGAGGTTTTTTTTTTTTCTGAGAGTTCTACCTATCCATACGTTACACAATTTCCTGTAAGAGATTTAAACTTATCTCATTGGTTAACTAATCTACCGTGTTTAGAACCATTTTGTTGTTGTTGTTGTTGATGAAGTGAGAAGACACTTGTTTCTCTTCCCAGCAAACGTCACATAACACTATGGTTTGTATTGTCATGTGACTTTAATGGTTTGCAAAACCAGAGCTTGACAACACGTTTATTCCCTCTTACGTTACAGCAATAAGCAGCTCGACCATTCCTGGAAGATAGTAGGCAGCTGTATCCAATATCCTCTTGTTTCATCTAGACCTCCGAACAATCAGACAATCTTCCAACTGTTACGATCTTGGTTACTTTTAGGTATAAGATTGCTACAACTTTTTACCAATACACAAACTTTTTTTTTTTTTGCAGTCCAAATAAAAGAAACTGGGTATCACTACATATTGATTTGGTGAGAAATTGGTGATTTATATTATGGTTCTATTTAACAATATCTTAAAATGTGTATCAATGCTTTATTACTTCTGTGACTGCCCTATTCCAAGTAATGTAACAAATGATTGATTTTCAAATATGACCTTCCTCGATTTTCACTTATAAATTCATTAGAACCATTAAGTGCTTAAAAATGTTACTGAAACACAGTAGGTCAACAATTGTTAAAGAGGTGAATACATGGTAAATGCTATGGTCAACTACACAGATAAGTTATTTTCCTGGTCATTTCTTTGAGATATATGAGTTTATCTTTAAAAATTTATTTTCTTTTTGAATCCATTTTATTAACAGCCTATAATATGTGTCTATTGATGTGTTTGGTATTGGAGTCAGATACTCTATGACTATATTAATATTCATTAATTCTTACAGGGCTTTTAGCAACTAAAGTTTTAGGCATTTAAAAATCAGAAAAATACACATTATAAAAACATGAATGAGGTGTTACTTCATCCATTCATTAATGTACAGTCTTGTGCTTTGGTAAATATTTCAAGGAAAGGCTATTCTTTGAATTTTTCTCCAAAGTAACCTCTGTTGGTGTTGGCTGCTTTCTCTGATCAGTTCTATTAGATTTTTGCTATTTTATATTTCTACAGCTGTTTTTTTTTGAAATTTTCAAATTTAATTTAGTTATTATAACCACTTAGCATATGTTGATAATATAGTTCAACATAGCGTTTTTAAATATATTTAACAAAAGAGATCATGAATATCATTGAATGGTGCATTTGAAAATCATTAAAAAAGTAAATATACATATAATAACAATGCAAAAAATAAGAAAAATACATGCTGAAAAGAAGCAATTTATAGGTTTTCATAAACGTTTATTAAATAAATAAGTAAAAATAGGCTGTATAGTAAGACACCATTGAGTACAGTTCAAGCTCTTCTATTTTCTAGACATAAGTACTCATGTATTAGATAAAGTCTCTAGGCCTCCTTTTCCTTATATTTAGAAGACAATGACAGTTTTTTGACACAATGTATTCAATATACTCAGGAAAATGCTTGTGAAATAGTGATTTCTGAGTATGTTACAATCAATAATTAGAAATTTTACAGTTATTCTTGGGTATACTAGTATGTTTCTATATTAGATTTTTCTCTCAACTAAGTCCTTTTGATGTGTGTTCTTTGATTTTTATTGCCATTAACATTGTTGTTTCTATAAAAATATGTCACATACAAATGTTAAAATTGGCACTTAGTTCTCTAATGTCAATTAATATTCTTTTATATTTATAAAAGCTTATCTAAGAGAAGCAAAATTATAATTGTAACTTTCTTCTTAGCTTGAATTGGAATATGCTGTATTTAGTCAGCAAGTAAAATGTTAATATTCACTCTTTTATATTTAGAAGATGGCTCTTTATAATTCATATTTTAGGAAATATTACAAAGGGATGTTACATCTATGGAATTACCATTGTATTCTTACTAAAACATTAAGATAATTCATTAGATAACTCACATCTGTACCAAAATTAATAATTTTTTTTTACTATGGAGACAATCCTTTAATATCCTGTTGAAACCAAGAAGATAATATTTCATTTACGCTTTCTATTTAACCCCATTTCTATTAATACCCATAAATGATATTATTCCTTTGTTATTTTCATTTTAAAATATAAATGAGTGCCATAATATAAATTATACAACACTCAAAAATATTTTGTTCTAGGAAACAGTTTATAGAGCATTTGAATTAATCTAACTGATGAAACATTAAATAAAGTACAAATTTGCTAATTAAACAGTATTTTAGAGACATTTTGTAGTTTTATAGAGAGCCTTGACATTGATCTAACAGTATGTTTGGTGGGTTAAGAGATGGAGGTGAATTTGGGAAGATCTGAGGAGGAAAAGGAAATGTGTTTAATTTAAATACATCATGTGAGATTCTTAAAGACTTAAGGATGTTATTTTAAAAATACATATAATCAATTTAGAGATTATCAGCATATATTTAGGGGGAAAACCAGAAATGGTTCAAGAGATAATAGATATAGAAAATAAAATGTAGAAAATTATGGAAATATAAAGGTAGATGTGAGGAGAAAACAATTTAAAATAATAATGTTCTGTCACCCATGCAGTGGAGTGACTCTGAGATGCAAAATGGCAGTAGCTATTCTTTCGTTCATACTTATTAGACTTACACTAAATTGCATTACCATTTGGACTTGCTTTACTGAGTTTCTCTGTGAAGTGGAATGTAGGTATACAATAATAGAAAAATGTATTGTGTATACATGCATATATATAAGTTCCAGTACTTTATGGAATAGTCTAGAGAGACAAAAGTAATAACTTTGTCTTTCATATCAACTTCCAAGATAAGTAGAGTTAATATATATCACGAAGAAACTGACTCTCTACCCAAACCTCCACCTTTGTTGTCAATCCCAGATATGTTAACAAGAATATCAATATGCTTAATTTATACTAACATTTATGTCTCACGATCTTGTCCACCTTCCACGGGTGTCTATGTTCTATGATTTCATGCACAAAGCCTCTCCACTTGCTTCATCATTCACTGCCAGCATCCATTACTGTAAAGTTACCTTTGGTTACTTATCAATTGCATTTGTCTTCTAATGCTGCATTCACTATGAATCCTTGCACATGCTTCAGTCATTTTATACCTCCCCAGATAGTTCACAGTCCGATTAAATAAACATGTCCTCAAAAGATTATAAAATATTGTCACTAAGTACATACGCATTCTTAATCATAGTTCTTACACATTATGTTTGATATTAACTTTAAAATCAGTGGCACATGTTTAAATCCACATTTGGAAGCATTCCAACCTTCATGTAGAAAATATTACTTAAATGAAAATATCAAAGGCATACATTTTTATAATGGATTAATGCCTGGACCCTGCCATTAACAATATTTATAAAATAGTGGATATGGTTGGCATGCTATTAATCATCACTCCATCATAATTTGGTGAAAACTATTAGAATTCATTATTTCGTAATAAAAAATTAGCAAATTTTAAGTGAAAAGAAATATGTTTGCCTTTGTAAAGAAAAGCACCAACATTTTGGAAGTATACCATTAAATCATACACACAGAAAACACACTTGCAACCATCTTTAGTACTGAACATTTTTCTGGACCTTTACAAGGTGTAAAGGTTAACCTGACTCTTAAGAACAAAAGAGATAAGAATCGCCTTATTTTAAATATAAAATTTAACTTACTATTCTCACAATATGTATATGCTATCAATAATGAGAGAGTTAATAAAAATTCTTGGAATAAATTTAAGAACAAATCAGAATGTTCCCTGATACCATTAACAGCAAGTGTAAATCTGTATAAACTACTATATCTAATAATAAATAATGATTTTAAGGCTCTGGAGAAGTATTTAAAGATTAGAATAATGTGGATTAATACTATAAACATTTCAAATACCAATAAATTGAAACTTGAATGCAATTTGAATTTAAATCCTTCCAGTGTTGATTGTGGAGGTTTATATGTTGATCTTACAATTTTTCTGGAAGGTTAAAAGGCTAAGAATGTCTATGATGTATTTGAAAACTAACAAAATTGAGCACCAGACCTCCCACATATTAAAACTATTTCAAAATTATATCTTTTGAGACTGCATGATAAATGGGTATTAAACAACAAATGGGTCATTGGAGTCAAATATAAAATTCTAAGTAAGAGCCATAAAAATGCATAAGTCAAAGGTCATATTAAAGTCAAATGAGAAGAAAATGTATTGCTCAATAAATGATGAAAGTGATATTGATTATTCTCTTATGAAAAGAATATATTTATGTAATACTATGAGCCAAAATAAATAAACCTTACATTTGAAAAATAAATATTAAAATAAACATTTCAAGCAGTTAAAATGACAAGTGGAAAAACCACTTTATGGAATTATTTTGTTTCACAAAATAATAATAAGTCATGAAAATTAGACTGACATTCAGAATTAATAACTCCATTTGAAAATACAATATAAAACAATAAAAGTAAATTACACTCTTGGAAAGATGTTTATATATTAGCCAGAGTGTTTCACATGTGTTATGTCACCCCACATATTCGGTTTTAAAGAAAATCCCTCTCAGTTTTCCACAGAAAAAAATCAGAATAATATGACATTAATAGTTCTAATACCACATCTCAATAAATTAAAATTATATGAAGTTACTCACTAATAATCATAGACAGTGAATGGAGCAGAGATATTGTTAATGTCAATATAGATATTGTCTATTGATAATGGACAATGAGATATCACTTCTTACCCTTCAGATTTACAAATAACAATAGATTATAATAACCAAGATGACAAAAATCTGAAGAAGTCTCCATCGATGAACCATGTGAGGTGCAGAAGTCCTGTGAGACTTCTCAGTCACTTTTCCATTTGGCATTTAGGATTGTAGATCTCATGCCTGTACAGACCTGGTTTCTAAGCTCATCCTCACAGATCTGCACGAACTGAGTGGCACAGGACATCAATTTATTCTCTCTGGCTACTAATGGAAGGAAATCTAAATTTGAAGAAATGCCAAGTAATTCACAGGTGCTCCAAGAAAGGAATATCACCCTCTCCATTCTCCCTTCTCTGGATCATTTCTGCCACTACTTAGCATTTGAAAATAAATCACTAAAATAATTGCATCTCCCCACCTGCCAGTTTTTCCTGTATGTATATGATTTTCCTATTCTGATGAAGACAAAGGAATCATATTAAAGTTCACCTTTATCCATCCTCCCTTTTAACTGAAAATAGTTTTCTTTTGTACATAATTTTTTGGTTGAAGTTTCTGCTCCTCCAATTCCTCCAGATTCTCTTTGCTTTCCAATGTATCTAATTCTCTCTCATTAGGAAACAAGCAGGCATGTAAAATAATAAGAATTATGGGGATTAAAATAAATTACTACAAAATAAACTAAGATTTAAAAAATCCAGAATAAATGGGGGGAAAACAAAAAGGAGCCAAAAAGACACAAGAAATGCATATAGACCCTGAAACACACCCATTTAAACACAGAAAATTCAAAAAACAAATTTGGAAACCATAATATACAAGCAAAACATCTGTAGCAATAAACAAACAACAAACCCTGACAAAGCATTATAAGACAATATACCCTCAGAAAGCCCTTGAGTTTATTTTGCATTGACTAGCTACAGCTGAGCATGGGAATCTGCTCTTAAATGAGAGTGATTGGATGGAGAGACATTTCATGGGGAGGGATTTGATAGTGAGGGATTTCACGGGGAGGGATTTGATGGAGACACTCAATTTAGGACTCAGCGTTCCAAGTTCTCTCACTCTCTGCACAAAAAAAAGACTGATTTTAACTTGGATGCAGCTGCCGAAATTCTATTGGAAGCAAAAATATATTCTAAGCATCTTCATCATCTACGGGAGGTGGCCTCAAATTTGTGAGAAATTATTCAATCAAGTACTCTAATCATGTCTATATCTACATGATGTTATTTGTGACATAAAGGGAGTAATATTTATCAAGAAAATACATCACAACATTGTATGTCTTGGGGAATAATGGAAAACAACCACCTGTCCGTTATTATAAGTGATGAATAACCAAAGACATGGATGCACAGTGTAACGACTGAAGGTAATAGACCTTAAAAATAAAGTAGGTGGCCAAAAGTATGATTACATTTGCTTACATGAAGGGACAATAAATACACACAGAATATTTGGTTGACAACTATAATGTAAAATATATAATCATTCAGCATTACCTGTACATTAACTTTAGGACACTGATTATTTTTCAGGTGGGAAACTGGGGAATGAGATTGGGAACAAATAAATGCCTCAGTATCAGTCTCACGATCATTACAAGACATGGAGAGTTGATTAAAGAACCTAAAAATGACATCAAATACAAGAGACCGATAGGTGTAGAACACATTAAAGTCTTTAAACTACTGATTTATGAGACAAAATTCTTTCTTGTTTAGAGTTATCCTCTACATCACAGGATATCTAAATATTTAATAATTTCTGTCCACTAGATGCCAGTAGCAAAGCTCACCATTTCCCCGTTGGGAAAGTATAAAATGGGGCAAATATTTTGTGTGGGACTAAAATTGAACTCGGCGAGAAACAATACAGTGTCAATTTATCCTTAAACAATTTCTTTTTTCTCTTTATTTAAATTATGTTGATGCAATATTATAATATATTGTAAATCTTGTATATTTGATTTCATACAATATTGAAAATAAACCGGGAGGTGGTGGCGTATGCCTTTAATCCCAGCACTCGAGAGGCAGAGTTAGGTGGATTTCTGTGAGTTCGAGGCCAGCTTGTTCTACAAGAGCTAGTTCCAGGACAGGCTCCAAAGCTACATAGAAACCCTGTCTCTTAAAACAAACAAACAAAAACCCAAGAACAGTTTTATGGAGATATGGCTCAGTGGTTAAGAACACTGACACACTGACTCCACATCCAACTCCACTTCCAGATGTCCCAGGTTAAGTTCCCAGCACCCACATGGTGGCTCACAATTGTCTGCAACCCTAGTTACAGAAAACCCAGCAAATGTACATGGAGACAATATTGAAAATAACTGTCCAAAAAATATGAGAAATGACAGAAACAGCTGGCTGCCTAGACAGTCACCCAA
>LOEQ01012303.1:0-24432 GCA_001685075.1 Bramus lutescens
TGCCAGGGAGCCAGCCATCCTCACCTCCTGCCATGGGAGCTCCTTTTGCTTCTTTGCTCCTTCAGCCAATAGTCTTTAAGATACCAGCCCACTTGGGTGTGGTCTCTTATGCAGCTGTAAAGCCTGTGCTCGCTGCTCTCTTGCTTTAGACTCTGTTCCTGTTCCCAGTTCGTACAGAGGACTGTGATCTAGGACAGTGATCTGTGAGTCTCCCCTAAATAAATAACCTTTTTTTATACCTAAAAAATAAAATAATTGGATAAAAGGTTAAAGAATGTTTTCCTAATTAAGAACTCACTCCTATATCTCCTTGCACATTTTTGGCATGTCTGAATGCTGTCCAGATGTTTGAAGACCCATCATCCTTCTGGATGGCAATTGTTTGTTCCTTCTGTGCTAAAGCATCTTTACAGTTCAAAAAAATATTGGGTGCCCTTCTAAGGACATAGAAACTGTAGCTTTGCCTCTGCCTTCAAAACCATGGAGCATTTTGCAAGTAAGGTTACCCAGACTGCCCACTTCAATCTCTTTGCCCTTCTAAACCATCGCCATGACATGGTCATCTGTGAATAACTTCTTAGAAGTCTTGTGAATTCTGACAATCATTTGTTCGGGATCCTTGAGGAACAGGTATCCTTGCACAAGAAAGCTAGACTTTCTTGGTCCATACAGCCTGTGATACTATGGCATCTTGAAATAATACTCTGGTAACAACCAACACTTGTTATCATCTGCTAGCCCCTGGGTTTCAATTTTGAAGTTCTTCATCTGATCAGTTCCTGAAAAAAACCATGGAAGAAATATTCTGGGCATCGCAACCATGTCCACTTACCAGACAGAAAAAGTTAGAACTCTGAAGACTGGGGTTTGGTATGGCAGTCAGTGGTGAAAAAGAAAGAAAGAAAGAGAGAGAGAGAGAGAGAGAGAGAGAGAGAGAGAGGGAGAGAGAGACATTAAAGAGATGCTATTTCTACAATAAAAACAATCTTTTCTAAGGTTCCAAAGAGAAAAGCAATTATGACACTCCCAACATATTTCTGTGGTTGGAAAGGAGAAAGGAGAAAAATGGCTTTTAGAAATGATCAAAATACATTGTGTAGCCAGACACATTACCAGTGCCTTTAAATGGAAGGAGGAATGAGCCAACCTGGGTACAGGGCTAGCATTTCATCTCAAAACCGGTTTCAGTTCTGTGGTCACAACATCACTCCAGAAAAACGTCTGGTCTGATGCTAAATAAATATTGCACATTTCATGGTTTCAGATCCGGGCCCCAAGAAACATCGGATTAAGCCATGTCAGAAGTCCTGTGAGGTGGGATCTGGGTGTACACCAGGCCATAGCTCACGGTGCCTGCCTTTGAAAGATGTCATTTAGAACAGAGCTTCCTAAGGTTTTTCTGCTCCACTTGATCCTCTCCGTTTGTCCTGAACAACCTTTATATGATTTTGTGTAGACGGACATATAAAATAGGCATACAAATCAAACAATGACAAGCAATAAATCACAAATGAATATATTCTGAAACACTTTGTATTATACACATAATTAGACATTCATTGAAGATTAAAGAAAATTGTCAATAGGTTTGTTTAATTTTTTGTAAGGATTTAAATCTTGACTGAGATATTAGGGCATAGAACATCTTCAACACTTTTCATAGTTGATACTTTGATGTTATAGACAATGCTACAAACATTGTACAAATATTCAGTGCAAAATAGCATATATATAATAACATATATATGTTTAGGACCACTAATGGGAAGTTGCTTGCTCCTGGTCAGAGGAATAGACCATGACTTTCCCCTTTGACAGAAGGTGGAGATCTGAGACCCTAAGCCACCCAACAGGTTACATACTATCATCTCCTCCTTCTAAGGGTTAAACGCATCTGGGCCCACCAAGTGCTGACAAGGAGTCTATATCCTGATTTACCCAAAGATGTGCTAAGGAGAGGGGAGCACTGTGGATGAGAGGATGGCTTCTCCTGCTCGGAAGTCCCGCCCTCCCTGCAGCCCCTTGTAGGGCTTCCATTGTGGAATATTGCAGAACATACCTGCCTTCCAGAGTTCTCAACAGAGAAGCACAATCTTTTCTTTCTCTTTCTTTTGGATACCGGCCAAATGCCTAAACATGCTTTCCCTGGCTATCAGGGATCTCTTCCTTTTTCTCTGAAGGTCCTCTCCCTCCCACCAAGCAGCGGCTTGCTGGCCTGCCTGTTCTCTTCAAGGCAGGACTTTCTCTCTCCCTCCAGCAGATGACAGGGTTTACGGCTCACCTGCCCTGTTGTTGATTTTTTTCTCAAAAACTAATAAAAGTATTCTCAAGCTTCCTCCTCAGTTTGTTTTGAAATTTATTTATCAATAAGACTGTGACCACCAAAGGAGAACTCTGAATTTCCCAGGTAACACACTTTCCATGAGATACTGTCTCAAACAAATAACTAAATGGACAAACAAGAAGACAGTCATTTTTTTTGCACGACCACATTTGGTTTCCTTACCTGTCTGGAGGAAGATGGCTTCCATAAACTGCCCTCCATCCTTCCTTTTCCTCTTATAGCTGGAAAGTCCTTGGATGATGTGTGACAGCATCTTCTCAGACTGGCACAAGTCAGGCCAGGAGTTAAGGAAGAAAGTGCTTTCTTCAGACTTGAGTTTTCCCAAGGACCCAGAAATGATGGGGAGTCTGATAACTTGTACCCAGGTAGTACACGGTCTCCTTTTACTTTTGCCATTCAATGGTCAGAAGAGGCAATTGTGCCGGCACAGCTGCTCTTGGGTATCTACCAGCTGTGGGCTGTTTCTGTCTTCTGCTCCTGTATCCTTAGCTGCAGGGCACACAGATACAACCAGACCCGTCCTTTATCCTGGTTTAATGCTGCCCTGATCAGCCTGTTGTCTTCCTTATCCAGAGTTCAAAGATGCTGCCAAACGCTGCTTATTTTCATAAACTACAAGGCATATTCCAGGCTAAATGAGAACAGATAGCCATAAACACTGGTCATTATATTAAGTCTATGTTTTCTGTGGTTAATGATGAATTGCAAGACCTGACTCTTCCGTAGGGGCTTAGGAAATTCCATCACTCTTATTCTTAGTCATGAAAACACCCGGGGCTAGTCTGGAAGTGTGATGTGTTTGTCTGTCACTCTTCTGTATTTGAGTAAAAACCAGTACTGCTACTCTAAGGTCCAGTTTGCCTTTTAGCTCGTAGAAATGGCTGCAGCAGTTGAGAAAACTGATGAGGTCCTGGGAATCACAGGGAAGGCTGTGGTTTCCCAGTATATCAAAACTAAAAATGATAACTCAGTTTATCATGTGTGGCATTCCCAGCTGTAGATTAGGATGATTACAAGCAATATTACCCAGTGGAAATCAGTCAAGATTTGGATTGCCGGTTGAGTGCTACCCATACAGCACTAGCAATCGGCATTCATTGTTTTCTTCAGTTAAATTATTCTGTAATATTAAGAGATGAGGAATATAAATTGGTAACGTTTCACAATTTCTCTTTGAAAGTGCTCTGTGGAGAGTAAGGAAGTTGGGGGTGTGGGGGGGTGTGGTTGGCTATGGGAGGGTGGGTGGTATGTGTTGTGTATGTATGTGGTGTGTGGTATGTTATGTGTGTTTGATGTGTGGTGTGTGTGTGCATGTATGTGTGTGTGATGTGTGGTGTGTGTGTATGTGTCTATGTGTGTACCTATAGAAGCAAGTGATTGGTATTAGGTATCTTTATCATAGGAAGATCATCCTCTATCAGAGTTCTCACTATAAGAACTTGGAAACCACAGATGCAGCTAGTTAACCAGGAAGCTCCGAGGATGCCCCTGTCTCAGCCTCCCCAGTTCTAGGGTTCCAGATGTGCACTAACACGTCTAGCTTTTGATGTGGGCGCCAGGGATTCAAGTTCAGGTTCTCATGTTCGAGCTGTAACTGCTTTCCCACTGAGCCACCTCCCCAGCTCAGATACTCTAACTCCCGCATGTGACAGCACAGACAGAGATTTGCCTGCTGTGTTTTTCCTCTACCCCTTGACAACACAGAATTAACAGACTGTAGAGCTGGGAAACCCAAGCAGACTGGTTTCTCCTTTCAAGTCCAAGGTTCTCTCCACATAAGAAGCTGACCACCACTGGTATCCCAGACTTCAAGCATACCGAAAGAGTGATGCATATGTAAATGTAAGAAACACTTCCCAAACCTCTGCTACCTCTTTTGTCTCCTAATCCTAAAATGTTTGGTTGGTTGAATTGCCAAATTCCAGCTACACAGAGGCAGGATGTAAGCTGTTTATACTGTCTCAGATCCAAGTCTAAGGCACTAATCTCCTATATATCACTGAGGTTAGTGACGGGTGGGAAGGCTGTTAGGAAACCGAGGTCCTGGTTTGATGTTGCTATTTTCATGTAATAAAAACTGTTTCATTTCTAGCTCCCTGAGATCATCGACATTGGGAGCAGTCAGCGGGGAATGAAGGAGAGGAGGAGCAAAATCTACAGGCTAGAAAGTTCTGCCTGGGTTCAGTACATTGTATTGGAGATAAGAATCATTTCTAGTGTCTGTTTGTTTGTATGTATGTATGTGTATTTTTCTAGAGCTATCCTGGCTCACACACTCAGAGTCTTAGTGTTGCCAGTCCCTTCCCCAAACAATGGACAAGCATGTGAACGACAGGCACCATCTTTCTGTAATTCTCACATCCATGATGGGACTCGAGTCAGAGAGAGTTAGTTGAGAGTCTTAGACCACTTATTAAGCATCCTTAAAATTCAATTGCTTCTATTTTAGAAGGGTGAAAGAAAGAAGCTGCCTAAGTGTGGTGAGCCTTCTTAAGAAGCAGAGGAATTCTGGCAGTCTTAGAACAAGCCTTGGAACAAAGGAGGCTTTCAGAGGCTACCTCACCCTCCTCTCCACTTTTCTTTCTGTCCCAGAGATTTTGCATAGCAATCAAAACCTTACACAGCAGGAGCAAAGTTCTGAAGGTGGGCTCCAGACAAAACTTGTGCTACTTAGTGCGGGAAGGCCTCAATACTCCTAGAGTCATTGCACAGGGAAAACCAGGCAAAATTGACTGTCAGCACATAGCCAGAAAGTCTGCCCTAACCTCACCAGTGGGTTGGTTTAGGTTGTCCTGAGACCATCCATGGCAGGCACTGAGAAGATGGAGAGAAAACAATCTCTCCTCAGATCCCAGTGAGGAAAGGATCCCATAAGCTCCAGTGCCAAACAATGAAGAAGAATTGACCCTTTGATATCCTGCCCCATCTGCTTGCATCTCTGGAGAGTCCTGCAAAAGATGCAGGACCTTTTCCTTCCAGGCAGAGCTGGTGTCAAAGCAGAGTCCAGCAAGGCATGCTTGCTTCTCTCTGCCTTTCACTTTGAGAAGCAGAGGAAACAAGTAAGCTTCTCTCTTTCCATTACATTTCACGGCAGCAACTAACTCTATTGGCAGACTTGCAGAGTCCATTTGCTGTCTGTAGTGATTCCTGAATGGTGAGGGTCCGAATGCACCATGGGCATGGTTTTCTAACAGGTGGCACTGAGACTCTTTCCTTAGAGGTAGCCTCAGGCTAAGACTACAATCCAAGGAAGGTCTAGAAACATTTTCAAAATGTATATTCATGGGCTTTTCATAGCAATGACTTTGTAGATTGATTTAACCAGTATGGTCACAAACTCTTATGTTCTTCATAGTGACTTCTAAAAAATAGAATACACACACACATTCACACATGAGCATGTGCATGTGTGCGCACATGCACACACATACACACACACACCACACATATCCATGAGGCTAGTGAGAATTACCTTCAGGAAGAAAGTGAGTCTCAAATCAAAGTCAGCCATGTACATGGATATTTGTTAAATTGATTTGGTTTTTTAAATTTTTTATATATTTTGCTATGATGTGCTTTATCACCTGGGATTTGCAATGTAGCCCAGGATGACCTTGATATCAAAGTAATCCTCCTGTCTCAGCCTCAATAGTACTGAGATTATAGGCCAGTGCCACCAGACATAGCTCTCTAGGTATTTACTAACAGACACGAAGAAAAAGTTTATAGGTGTTGTGGGGACTTGCCTGACTACCCTAAAAGTATCCAAAGGGAAGCTCTGGCCCTTGAGCTAGGCAGCTGCTGTCTTAGTCTGTTTATAGTACTATTTCAGAACACTTATAGATAGTCATTTATGAAAGAGTAGAAATGGTTTTCCTCACAAGTCTGGAGGCTGGAAGACCACAGTCAGAACTGGTATTGGGAGGGTTCTTTCTGCATTATTGCAAAGCTGGACCCAGAGCAGCAAGAGTGGAGAGAGTTTCTGTTCCTGTCAGCCATTTAATAATGGCAGGGACCGGTGATGAGGGTGTAACCCCCATGAAATATACTGAGGCCCCTGCTTCCCAACGGTTCTGCACTGATGGTTAAGTTTTTAGTGATGCATCAAATCCAGAATGTACCACACCTGGCCTCCCAACTTCATCTAACGTGCAAAATACATTATTCTGACCTCCCCACCTCAAACCTCATATGATGCCGGCACAAACCTTAATAACACAAGTCCAGAGTCTCATCTGAATATTGCCCTAGTAAGACTCCCATAACAATTTGTTCTGATGAGAATTTCCCCCTAGCTAAGAGCCTGGGAATGAAGAACAAGACATCAACTTCCAGGCTTCAGGGGAGGCAAGTCATCAACGGTCTTAGCTGGATGTGGACCTGTGTGCTCCACGACTGACGGATCAGGTAAGATGTGCCCACTGATGTGATGGAAGTGTGAGTGTCAGGGGCGGGGCTAAATGACCGTTTTCTGATCAGATCCAAGGTCCACGGCACAGGAGAAAATTCCTGTCACTGTCAACTGGGTCAAAAGCCCATAGCTAGAAAGGGTAGAAAGGGGATAGTCCCTGGTGGGGAAGCTACTGATGCTGTTTTGCTGAATGGTCGTGACATGCCTGCCAAAATGCCTACTGAATATTCATTCATGTTGATGTCCACAGATTAGCAGTTGCTGTTATCTGTGACCAGAGACTTTTTTTTTTTGCAATAGGTAGAAATTGCTAAAGAGACCTAGAAGTCCTCAAAGTGCCAAGAATAAGTGACTGTTGAATGTGGCCTCTGTGTCACCCTCTCTAAGACAAGATTCAAGGAGTAACAGCTCTCAAGCAAGTCCAACCCCTTCAGAACATGCGATAACTAAACTTCTGATTTGGGATTGTCCCTGCTGTTCTTTCCAGTCACACTGGAACAGGGGCTGGGCCTCCACGACCACAGGCAATCTCATGTTACAGCTCTTCTGGACTCAATCCATGAAGTACCTCTCATGTTTTGGAGTCTTATGCCTGTATCTTTCTCAAGTTGACCTGTAATGCTGGTGACCGTCTCCTTCTGGGGTCTCAGTGGTAGCTCACTACCATAGCTGTCAGTTAAGTTCTAGGAAGGACTTAGTTCAAGTACAACCTTTGAAATCTCAGTGAAGTCAGCCATGGCTTCATAATCTGTGTCTTTGAGGAATCAACGTAATGTGGACACATCATTTTCACTGCCCTCTGCCTTGTGGAAGGGCAACCTGAGTTATACTTGGCCTCCCAGAGCCAGAGCTGGAGGAGCTGACAGTCATTACAGCGAGATTGGGGGATCAAAATCTCCAGGATGCCCTGGACCAAGAGCCGTGAGATCCCATAGGTTTCTTGTCCTCCCTTCTAAAGTTTGTATTTCCTGGAGGTGCTGGGTACTCTGGTCTATTAGAGTAGGGGTGACCTGAATGAATTGACTTCTGACATGTCTTCAGGGTTTCACTTCTTTTGTCTCAATGAAGAGCACCCGTTCTCTTTCTGATTATATTAATCCTACAGTGGCTTGGTCCCAGTTTTCTCTACTGAACAAACCTTTTAAATCTTTACAGAGCTAGGCTGGGAGATTTTCCAGCTATCTATGCTTTCCTTCTTCTGACTTTAAGCTATGTAGATAACGTCTCTCTTTTCTTCTTTAATGTATATGATTAAGAGAAACCATGTACCCATCCATAATTTGCTTGGAAATTTCTTCAGCTAGAAATGAGCAGTCCATTTAAATTTGGTGCAAAGCTCTTATCCATGGGCATGATTAAAATTCCTTGGTATTTTCTAACAAATATCTTTTCCCTCCAGTTTCTAATGCCTTGATCCTTAAAGAAGGAGTCTATTTGTGAGGGTATTAAGGAAACAAGGCCATAAATTTCTAGTCCTAGGAGAGAAGACATGATGCTGAGCAGAAATCTGCCCTGAGCTCCTGAACTTGACCTCACACAAAAGAGATAAAAATGTAAGCCAGAGAACGCTACCTCATACCCTTCTGGAATCTTTCAAGGAGGAATTGATTGAAAATGATGCCTCTGCACTTTGCTTCTCTTAAAGCAGGATGGTACTTAGCCTAGAAGGTCCCAGACGGCAGCACAGGTGAGATCATATTCTAATCACTGTGGCTGGACAGATCCTTCATATTATGGGGTCAGCATAGGACTCTAATCTCATGAAGTCTGGCCTGATTTGGGGGTTATTGAGAACAAGTTATGCCCTGCTATAAGTAGCTTCATGTGGTGTAAAGCGTGGTTTCTCAGGCTGTGCCTTGTTCTGGTTGACTCCCTTTCACCAACAGGATTTGGCCTCATTTAGCAGAAGCAGGATGACAGTGTACTTTGCTATGCATGTAAACAATACCTTTCTAGCACCATTCATGAGGTTCAGGTTGATAAATGACTTATTTCAAAAAGTACAAATGGTGTTTTGATTTATCAAATCAAATTGGAACCATATGAGCACATGGGTTTATTTAGGCTATAATAGGGAAAGTGGGACCAAGAACTTATGGGACGCACCAAACAAGAAAGGGTGCAGCTTTTTCATCTGGACCCCATAGAGAGAGAAAAAAATACCTGCGACTGAGATGGTGATTGACCACATTGATCCGTCATCTTATGTGTGTCAGGGATGAAAAGACAGAGAATTCCTGCCTCAGGAGTTTCCATTCAACCTAGCCCCCATTGCTGATGTGACCTATTTCAACTGTGATCCCTTTGTTTGCCCATATGTCCATCTGGACCTGAGCCTATACCTTGTCTCTATGACCGTACGTGTCTGTATACCTCACCTCTTCAGTTTTGCTGGACCTTGAATCTGAGCTCAAATCTGTGATCCTGAGGGCAGTGTCACCTACAGGGTTCCTTATTTATGTACTCCCCAGCAGAGAGTCTCCGGATCTGCCAGCAAGGCCAGCTTGAGCTCCCTGAATTCTGCTTCAATTTCTTGAATCCTTTTGTAGTCATTAAGTAAAATACATACACACTTTCCTATGAAGAGACAAATACATTTTCTGTGGAGCAGCTGACAGTAAATTAGTATTGAAATTAAGATAGAAATAATTGAACCTGTGTTTGCCAACAGCCAGCTATTAAGGAAAATCAAGACCACTTGGAAAGCTGCAAACAACAAAATCAACATAACTTATGAACTTATTCAATGAATTCTGACGCTGAGGGAAGTGCCAAACTGATCTGTGTTTCTGACGTAACACACTCAGGACGTGGGGTACATTACCCAAGCTCAGCAAAGGCTGCTAGAGCTCTCAGTATCCCTTTGCTTCAGTAGATCTTTCTTGTTTGGCATTGTATTTCCATGCTCATTGTGGCTACAACACCTGTACGGAGCTCTCTGAGACCATGAGATAAATCCAGGTCCCAATCAAATGACCCAGGCAAAATTTATTAGCAGCCAGATCATGGATAATGGTCTTTTGACAGCTTTTCTTGGTGATTTCATGACCCCACAGCTGAAAGTCTGACCTCTGAACAATACCCTGCTATGGAAGGAGCTTGGGTCAGGGTTCTCAGTCATTATAGAGTGCTTGATTCTTGTTTCCTCAAGTTCTCATTGTTAGAAAATGTTCTCTTGGAAAAATCTGTCTGATCTCTTAATGAGATACTTGTGGCTTCTGTGCTGTAAAGCATAAAAGTCTTTAGAAATCATGAAAAACTTTATTCTCCAAGAGGAACTCCCTCCAGATAACACCTTATTTATAGGATATTCAATCCAATCACTTAAAATGGGTATTTCAACAAACATTCATATTAATCAAATTAACTTAGTAATATTATCAATCAAAATACAGTTCTAACAAACTTGCCAACCCTTTGGTGCTTATTGATAATTAGAAAAATTCACTGTAGAAACTGATGTCAGTGAATACAGCTGTAGCCTTTAAAAAACACCAAAGAAAAAATGGGTTTGTTTATTTATCTCATGTTAGCAAATGGCTCAGTACAGGTGTTTTATCCACAATGACTGTGGAAATACATCGCCAAGTAAGAAAAAAAAAAACTCCCAAAAGTGACCTCAAGGAAGTATTTACTCTTTGAGAGAGATGCTCAGGTCATGGTGGTAGGAATGGAGGAAAGGCTTCAGATTCTGTTTCCACTCACACTGAACGCAGAAAACTCAGGTAATGGAGGACTGCACTGCTTTTGCTATTTGGTTAACCTGCTTCAATCTTCCTCTTACTTAAATGTCGCAGTTATTTTTTTTCTGTATACTTTGATTGATCAGTGTCCCAAAAAGTATTTTATAAAGATATGTCCGTCCAGGAAACTCCTCTGTCAAAAATACCACTGCTGTGCTCGGATGGACATTGGCTGGGTAAAGAAAGGTAGCTGTGAACTGTTTTCTTTGGCAATTTTCAAATGAATTCCAGAGAAGAGACAAGGAAGAGAGCATGTGAGGTGTTACAGTATCTGTTTCCTGCTGTTTGGTACTAATTAGCACCATATCAATTCCTGATGGGACACCAGGTGGATTGCTTCGAACTACCTTTTCAAGCCAAGCTCTGTTCTACAAGGAAGAATGAATAAAGGTAGTCACTGGGATGTTGTCATCTCCCCATAGGAAAAGTCAGGGGGGTTGTGTCCCCAGTGTGTATGTCACTCAATATATGGCCTGTTGAAGAGCATCTAATGAATACAGCCAAATTCTATGGGGAAACAGATGAGAAATTCCCAATCCCTAATCATCTTAAAGGTTTGGTTTGGCAAACTCTTTATAGTAACATTATTAATGAAACCTAATTCAAACAAGAGGTTTTCTAGAAATTACTTCTACAGTATGATTACTAGGGTGACTTGTTCTAAATAAATATAAAAATATGGAAAATAAGGCAAATTAAAATTGTTCAAAGAGAAAAAAAAGTTGGTGGAAAAAGCCAGATTCACAGTCAAGAAAAGCAGGCCAACAATCTAGAGACTTGAACATCATGAGCTAAGTGTCTAATTTTGAGCAAGTAAAATTCTTGTCTTGTCTTGTACGAAATGTTCTCATTGGCAGAACAAAGCCAGGGGCGACTTCATTGGGCTAGAGGGCTAGGTAATTGCCACCTATATTACTGAAGAAAATAATGTCATCTCCCTGGACTCCTGTGACGGCACCTTGTTAGGACTCCAGCTGTCTCAAGTGTAAAACATGAGTGTTAACTATATAGTTCACCAGGCTCCATTAAGCTCCTTCTCAGACTTTATAATCCTGGGAAGACTACTTAAAATCTTTATGTCTCAGTTCCTTCTGCTGTAAAAAGGTAGTAACCGTGACCTGTTGCATACTATTGTTGTAAAGATAGGTTTGGATTTATACGTGGAATAATGTGGCATGGTAACTGACCAATAAACCATTTTTATGCTACCATTAGGTTTGTTCATTTAAGTATTTAATATTTCATATTACAACTAAACTGGGCCTTACCTTGTCACTGCTAAGTGTGTTCCTAACAATCATTGTCAAAAACTATTCATTCTTTCTCTTATGACATTTTAGAGAGATTCCTCAGCCATTTAGGACAAAGACATAATATGTGGTGGCACATTGGATGTTGAAGAGTTGAGTCCATGTCTCCTGCTTTTTGTGTGTGTGTGTGTGTGTGTGTGTGTGTGTGTGTCTCAAACGGCTCTCGCCCAAGTCCTTCCAAGAGAGAAGGCTCAGAACTGGGAAGAGAGTGGGGTTCTGTTTACATCACATCCAAACAAGCAGATCCTACAACCAGCTTCATCAAGCAACTGGTCAGCCCTGTGAAACAATGGTCCAGTTAGAGGACCATCCTTGGCGCAGCTGAGCTGCCTCCAGCGCCAACACAAACAACAGTCCAAGTCAGTGTGTGCACCCTACTCAGAGAGCTGAGCATGGAGCCATAACTCATCGGCGGTTTATGAATGATTCTAATGGTGACTGTTTCCATCCCATAATTAAACCACTTGAGATCTGAATTTCAGATTGGTGAACACTTTCCAGATGCAAAGGGCACACAGGGACTTTCAAATGAAATGTCACCCTGCTGCCTGCTCTTTCCCACAGCCCACCCAGAGAGATGGTTTCTGTTTTCTTTAGATCTTCAGAGAAGGCATGAGAGCTAAACCTTTCTCTGACACCATTTCTAGAGATGCCTTTCAGTTACTGCAGGAGAGAATAGGAGAACTGTAGACAAGTCATCCTGAATCAGGGTCTTGCACAGGGTCAGGGCAAGCACAACTTTGGGTCAGCATGCTGTGCTTCACTCTTGAAGGATGCTCTACTATAGAGTGTCAATGAATAGAAGGTCTGATTGCCAACCAAACAACGAGAACTGTGATGGAACTCTGGTGAACCAAGAAGCAATACCTAGAGACTCGTGTCTAAGCCTCCGCATAGGGGATTTGGGTTGGTGGTCATTGTCAGACAAGACTCTGGGAAAAAGCATGGTGTTCAAGCTGTTAAACACGGTAAGTGGGTTATCTTTGCAACCTTGCACTATTACCTCTGCAGCAAATAGTTCCTGGAGCAAGCAGCTAAGTATTGCTTCACAGAGAGGCAGAGAAGAAGCCTGAATGTTGGATTGATATCAGATAATCATTTGCATTTCTCACGGCTAGTGACATTTAACCAGAGGCATTGAATGAACTTGGATTTGGTTCTGGTTAGATGACATTCTTCAGCAGGCTTGTACCAATTTATACTCTTACTAGAATTATACAAAAACCTATCATTTCACATCCTCACCAAGATTAAGGACTGCCGGATGGTTATACTTTAGTATATCTTTTAATCACAAAACAATATCTCATCATCATGTTATTTTACGTTTCCTCGACAATGAGAGAGAATTTTGCATCTTTCCGTCTGACACTTGGCCATGAGGAGTTTTTCTTCCATCCTGTCACTGGGACATTTTTCTATTGTTTGCTTAACTTTTATGGTTGTATTGATCCTAAATGTTATGGATGACATTGTGTTGATGGCCATATTCGTACATAATTCAAGTGTCATCTCCCAGGCTGGGCTCCATAATTATCTCATTACCTAGCATATTTGTTTTACAGAGTATTAAGTATAGGATAAATAAGCAATATTTTTATGTTTTAGTTATTAAATATATGATAAACAATGCATTTTATATTTATCCTTTTAGTTTATTCTTAAATAAATTTTTAGAATATTTCCCTATACTCTACATAGATACTTTAAGATTTTTCAACTCTTATTTATAGCTTAAAACTGCCTGGAATTTATTTTTATGTTCAGCAAAAGATAAAGTGTTTTAGTCAAGCATTGGCATAATACTGTTTAAAATTACTGAATCACTGGATTATAACAAAAAATAATTATTTACATTCCATGCATCTCTGGTTTTACTAAAGTTTAATCAATCCTGGCTATTATCAGATGGGTTCAGTTCCAAACATTGTATTTGGCTCAAGTTGTCTTCACATATTGGCCACAAAGTTGGGACGCTGGTTATTCAGAATAGATGGCTAGCAAAAAGTAAAAGAAAAAAATACTCAACCTTGTAAGAACATCTCAAGTCACTGATCATGTGGCATCTGGTGACATTCTAATGACCAAACTCAGCATCAGTTAGAGGAGAGCTCCTCTGCATCTGGGTGAGGAAAAGGCAGGTTCTGTTGTAGCAGGTACATGCAGCAATGCAGTATGGTTGAGGAGCTGAGAGAAATAACAAAGTGCTCCACAGGCCACTTCTTGGATTACTAAAGATTCTCTAAACGGGGGTAAGGATGGGCAAAGTAGGAACATGTTCTCTGTATCTAGCATTCAGTGTGACTAGAAAATAAACTTTAAAAGGCAGATCCAACTCTCTGATGAAGGAAAAGACCAATTTCAACACACTATTGGAAAGACAATCGATGTAAAGACTATATTAAGATTTTTTGGCTATTAAATCCATTGTTGAGATTTATGACAAAAGATCTTTGTCAGGAAAAGAAAAACTGCCTTCCTAGAGATTTTATAATGCCATGCCACACAGACAGCTGGTCGGCCTCAACTGTTTTCCTCAAGTTCACACCATTGACTTGGCAACTGTTTCCAATCCTAATCCTTCACATGCTCTTGTGGCCCTCAAAATCCTTCATAAATTCTATTCTCCCCCTTTAAAATATTTTTTATATTAGTTTCCCTCATGGAACACTCATAAGATGAGAGGGCTGGCTACCAGGAGAGAGAGAATGTTCCCATTACTATAATTTTAGAAGGCAATATTGGGCATGGCTTTTTGTTTTATCTTCTGGTTAAACTTCAGTCTAGAAAAAGATAGCAAGTTAATACTGAAGATATCCTTATCACTGCATGCGGGATCTTCAGGTGGCGCTACCCCTCCTTGGCCCTGCTGTCGCAGTGTGTGGAGGTCCCTCTAAAGATAACTGCATTGTGTGGATTATGACATCACTGGGCACTGAACAGTAGAACCTTGCTTTAGTGTTTGTACGATTGTGATCTGCCTGTACTGTCCAGCAATGCTGGTCCATGCCAGGCTCAATGCTGTAACACAAGCGGGTCCAGTTTTTCCCTGCAGTTTTCTGTGAGTTCAGGATGGCTTTAGCACTTGCCTTGCAGTGTTCTCCTGGCCTGTATAGGACCATTCCAGCCTGCATACTATGTACAGGACAACTTCCTACTATCATGACTTGCTTTCAAACGCATAGCCTCTGTGGCTCCAGCCTTGCTCTTAGCTTTGCTTTCTTTTTCCTGAATCATCTATCCTGTTTTGTTTGCTATTCTATACCCTAGTGAATATGCTTGAAATACAGAAAAATGCATTATTATGATTCAAATTTACTGCAAAACATTTGGTCATAAATTCATAGCATTTAAAAAGTATAACAGTCTATAATTACTTAATATTCATTTTTCCTTATTAAAGGTCACACATCACCACAGTTGTCTGAGTACTGTCAAAGGGAATTTTCCTAAAGCTGTGAAAGGCCAGCAAACAAATGGGATAAGTAGAACAGCAAGTCATTGGCGATTAGAGTGAATCAATAATTCGGGTACTTGCATTTTTTCTCTAGGTCATTGAGTTCTGCTCATAGGTGCACACATTCTGGGAGACCTGATTATCTTTGGGGCTTGCCCGTTGGAAGAGTAACACAACATAATGTTTACTGTTCCTCCTTGACTGCATGCCTTTGAGAGAACTGGAACCCTACCCACTGGATATCACACTTCTTCATCACACACACAGCTGTAACAGGTGAACTTGTTCCACATCTTTTCTAGGAATTTGCTTGGGATGTTTCATATCCCCCAGCAAAGCGCTTGCCGAGGTAAGGGTTCTGCCAAACAAGGCCCTTCTTGGAACATTTCTCTTTTCACTTTGCTAAGAAAGATGAGATGTCTTTCCTTCAAATCTCTTTAGAGTACAAACCATGGGGCAGATGACACCCTTCTTTGTGTGCATCTCAGCCTTGGGCTGGCGAGACTCTCCACTCCACAAATACCATCGTCTCACTCATTCCTGTCCTTTCACTTTCCTTTTTNTTTCAGACTCGGGCCACTTCCTTGTTTACTGACTGCAGAGGATCGTGATTTTCATTCCCATGACCTATTGCAAAATCCGTGTCAGTCATGTGCCGACTCATCCTCTTGCTCTTGTTGTCACTATTACCTCAATATAAACTACAACTTTAAATAATGTCGAAAAGCAAAGTGCTCTATGCAACTGACTAAAATAATCCACTACCAGAGATAAAAAGCAGTTGATTGCAGCAAGGCTTCTAAACACGATGCTGTGGGAGCAGATGGAATCATCAACTGAACATGATCGCTTTACTGCCGATATCACGGCCTTGATTAACAAGGCTTGAGAGGCTCTGTTGTCTCTCTTGTTCCCATGCTGGTAAAATCACAATTTTAGTTCCATCACTGATACCCTCTGCTGTGTCAAGCAGCATTTTTAAGCCCTTACTTCTTTATAGGGCTTATTGTAGGCCGGCATTCACTAATAAAGTGCTCAACAGTGCAGGTAATTGTCTGTATTTGTATCTGTCTTTATCTCTCTGTGTGTGCATGTGTTTGTGTGTGTGTGTGTGTGTTGTGTGTATCTATCTATATCTACCTTGTTGAATACAGTGGCCATTATTTATTGAGAACTGTAGAGGGATGAGATAGGCCCATAAGATTCAAGAAGTCGCGCAAACTTATAAGACTTGGGAGGACAAGCAAGTTATAAGCTTCACATTCCTCTTTGCCAAGGAAATAAGAATGGTTAATGTAGCTTTCTGAAAGTTGTGTAAGGAGTACCAGGAATGCAGCTTTGTGGATTTTTTGTGCTAGTGTGTGCTTTTCGGTGGTAGACATGCAACTGAGTAACTCGTGGTCCCATAAGTAGTCCCTCATTCACACTCCTGTAATAACCCCAATAAACCTGTTGGCTCACCAAGATTTATCTGGGTGGAATCTGTTTCTCGGTCTGTCATCTGCACCCTATCTGTTGTTCATCATTCTCCAGACAGAGTGAAGATGAGTGTTGGGGAGTGGTTGCACGGATCCTGTGATGGGCAGTGAGACCTGTAACAGACTAGTATGTCTGACGGTAGAGCATACCCAGGGCCAATCTCATGAAGCTACCTGCCACGACTGTTCGTACAGGAAAATCTCCACCTTTGCAAAGCCATGTGATTATATTCCTTTGAAACTGACATGAGTCCCTCTGGATAGCTTATTTGGTTGCATGTTTGTTCAACAGTGGTTTCCGATTGTATTTTTGGCAAATATAAATTGTATTTATGACATCAGTGCAATTTTTCCTTAAGAAAAGAGGATAGGAGCATAAGCAGTACTATTGATGGTGATGATTCTTTGCCAGATAAAATCCCTTTGGATTAAAATGTTAAGACACACTTTGTAAGACTACCTTCCAGTCAATGCTACCCTTGAGGTCCTGCAGACATGTAGTTCATATTTGCTTACACGCTTGGGTCACTGGTGCTCTTAACCCATGTGTTAAAGAGAAGATGCAAAGAAAGAGTGGCTTTGCTCCTGTCATTGTTTAGGGTGAATCCTATTTACTTGATTTCCTGTTGGACTTTTAGTAAGCAGACATAATCTCATCAGGAAAATTTCATTCTGTCTTGATAGTTAGCCTAAATGGCAGGAAATCTGTTCATTTTCTTCCCTTGTTATGATATAATTGTTGTGTCCTGTAATCCTATTTCTCTCTAAATGTGTTCCAGCCCAAATCCCAATATGTGGTTACAAAACATAAGCAACTTGAAAGTCTTCATTTTGTACTTGCTTAGACTTATCTATTTGCCCATATGGTAAGACATGTCTGTTTAAGGCTTGACAAGTCCATCTTTGGAGGAATCCAGCACTGTATACATTCAACTCATTTTTTATCATTGAAAACTAACTTCTGAGTTGTGACTTAATCAGTGAGAGACAGGGAGCAATAAGAACAGGGAAGCAAGCCATGAAGTGATTATCTTTTAACAGTCAATCTGGGTACAAGTCCCAGAAGAAACCGCTTAAGAATACGAAAATGTAAGATACACCAAGGACTGATAGGAGCTACCAAAAGCTAGGGAAAGGCAAAACAATGAAATCCCCACCCCCTCCTACCCAATCTTGCAAACTGAATCTCAGAGCTTGAAATTTTGGACTTCTAAACTCTAGGATTTTTTTTTTAATGATCTCTAATGTTTTGAGTTTGTGACAGTTTGGAGCCCTAGACAGCATCATGCAGCTGGAGTTAGCCTTCTCTGTATTTGTGGACATTGTTCTCATTCAACATCTTAAAAATTGTACAACTAGCACTTCACTACATTTCATCCATCACACTACCAGTTTCACCCAACTGTCTACACCTCTCTCCTGCCGCCCTTTTTCATCCACCATACCCTTTCTATCACCCCCAGATAATAGCATGTGATGCCATGATTTTCTTTTTTAATAGCCATGACATCATTCTAGGCAAACTCATCTCTATAGATTTACTTTTAACTTTGCTTTTAGACATAAACAACTTGTGTCTAGCCCCTCTGTATATATGGGACAGTTGTGTAGGTGGTCTTCTTGTGGAACTTCTAACAGTGAGAGCAGGGACTATCTTTTAACTCTTTTACTGTCTTTTGAGACCATATGTCTCATACTGAATTGCCTTGCCCAGCCTTAATACAGGGGAGGTGTTTAGTCTTACTGCAGATTGATCTGCCATATTTTGTTGATGTCCATGGAGGGCCTGCTCTTTTATGAACAGAAATGGAGGAAGAGTAGATTGAAGAGAGAGATGGTTGCTATGGGTGAGGGCATGGAAGGAAAGGGGGGAGGAGAAACTGCAGTCAAGATGCAAAATAAATAAATTTAAGATAAAAGATATCAAAAAGTGAATGCTCAAAATAGACCTGTTTTCTGAATCCCCTTTCTCTATTTTCTTGTCTTCCCCCACTTACTCTAGTTCTTATCTTTCATCATCTATTTATTTTTACCTACCCTTTTTTTTTATCAAATTACAAAAACCAGAGAAAAAGTCATCCAAGGAGCAATGAAGCCAATATTTGCCAAGCTCCATTTACCAATTTAATTTCCGATGAATGATTTTGTCAGCATTTTCTCAACAATATCCCACTTAATTGGGATGGAAATCGAGAAGGAAGAACACTTGAGTTGGGCTTAGGAAACATAGGAGTATGACATCTAACTAAAAAAGAGTGAGAAATTTGGCATTAAAATTCCATAAACTAGTGTGTTAACTACCAACTGACAGGCCATTTCTTTACCTGATACTGATGGCTTTGCAGGAAGTGACCAATCAGTATGGCCCTACTAACGTCTCTCAGTCCATCAAAGAAAGCATTGTCCCTGAAATGGTTCTAGATATAAAAGACATCTGATAAAAAGGAAAAAGAAAAAAAACCTCAGTGACTTGGACAATGTTCGAAAGGGCCAAAATCTTAGCTCACAACTTCAAATGACGCATGCAGGTTTATGGGACACCCAAGGTACACCACAGCATATTAAATTGCTTTCTCTATGAAAGTCAATTAGTATCCGTTGGGAAAGGTGCTTGGCATTTTCCTTTTGTGGCTTAAATCAGGTCCCTAAATAGCAATACTGCAGATTCAAACATCCAATTTCATACTTTAATCTAGCCAATACAGAACTCTTCCACCTCATCAAAGCTACAGAAAGGTTCTGAGATTTATGAGATAAACAAAAACAATATAAATAACAGAATTTGTATTTTATACATGATGGAATCAAATGACTGTATGCTGAATTATTAATAGATATTGGTAGGATTTTAAATTATTTTTCTTAAGGTACATATTTATGAAGACTATAATAAATGGAACAAAGATTACAAGATAGAAAATAATTTTCAAGGTGCCTGAGAAATGAAACAAAAATTATAGCTTTTTTTTCATTCCCCATAAGCCTCATTTCTTCCTGAAAAATAGCTCAGTCTTGCCTTTCTTCAGGATAGTACTAAAATTATTTATATAAAAGGGCTAAGTCAGTATTTCTCATTCTTGTCATCATTATTAGGATCTATGAAAATTAGTCTAGGCTATTAGCCAACTTAGTAATTCAACTTAATTCTTGATTTTCTAGTAAGTACCATACTGTAGTTTGGGTCTCAGATTTCTTCCAAACCTTCCCATGTTTCAGACTTGATCACATCTGATGGTGTTACAGGAATATGGTGGAAAATTTTGGAGATTAATCAAGCTGGAGGAAGTGGAGTGTGTTGGAGCCTTGGTCCCTTCCTAGCCTTCATGAGATGAGCTGTTTCCTCCAGCACTATTGCTCTGATGTTCCGCCTCATCACAAGGCTTAAGCAGTGGGGCCAAGCAACCATGCACTGGAATGCTCCAAACAACAAACTGAACCAATCTTCCCTCCTTTTAATTTGATTCAGGTGTTTGGTCACAGCGATAGGAGCGTTGACCAGCACAATCTAGTCGGCTTCAAAGGGAATAAATAATCGACAGACTGAGTACGATGGGATTTTTTTAAGAAATATTTGATATGTTCCAAAGGCAGTAGCAGGGAGGAGAACTAACTTCAGTCATTCAAATAGCGTTTCTACCCAACAATGTTTGCCACTAGTTGAGCACTCTGATGTAAGTAACATTCAAAGCTTCTGCTTCAGTGGGTGATTGCTCTTGTGGGCTGGGGATGTCCTTCACCAGCATCTCAGTGTCATGTCTCAATTCCCTCAGGGATTTTTCAGGGGCCTCCTTCTTGAAATGCTTCATCTGATGTGCAGTCAGCAAGCTGCTCATCCTTCTATAATCCCAATTGACACCACACATTTTAATATAATCTAAGATGCCCAACTGTCCACCATCCATCTACTCATCCTTGAATAATCCCAATTGACACCACACACTTTAATATGCTCTAAGATGCCCCACTATCCCTCCATTATCTATTCATCCTATTGACACACAATGAGAATGAAATTCATACTTCTGGTTACTACACTCTTTAATCATGTCCTAGAGAGGAGGTTCTGGCATTTTCACTCTTATGTAAGTATCAAAAGTATAAGAAAAATTGAAACAGAAGTATACTAAGATGTTGTTTGCTTCATACTAGCCTCTTTTGTTTTCATATAGGAAATTCTGTGTTCACTTAGTCATGTGAGATCACTTAGCCTAAGTTGTTGCCAGTACCTTGAATTCTGACATGCTTTGACCTATCGGAAGGGAGGTTATACGAGTGTGACCTCCAATCAGAATTGTTCAGACTACAGAAATTTGCTGTTTGTCATCAGCATCAAAAGGCTGTACAAACCCATGGAGCAAACAAAACAAAACAAAACAAAAAAACAAAAAGCAGGATCTCTCAGATTTCCCAGAAGGGGGAAGCTAGAAAATTAATCCTGTGAACTAAGAAACTGGCAATATATAAAAGCCTTTAGTTTCGGTTTATTTTTCTTCTCTATAAACACAAAGGACATTTAATGAATTTTTGCCAAGCTGATTCATAGGAACCACATCACAGAGACCAAAAAGCATCTCCTATAGTGACAGTACCTTATTGCTTTAGAAGATCATAAAAGACCATGTACACACTGGACAAACACAAATATTGCTGAAGATGGAACAAAGAAATCACATGCATTGATGTTGTCACCATTTTTCTTTTTAGCATAAATGAACGGGTAACGTTTCCATAAATTTGAAATTTGGGGAGATTGGGACAAAGCACCAAGTGATGCTTTCTCTTGGAGAGCCCTTTAGTAAGAAACAAAATAAGCCTGGGTAAGAGAAACTGGGGAAGACTGAAATGCAAGAATAGAGTATACTGTAGGGGAAACCACTTTCGTTGACTATAGATAAGTTGGGGGTGATAGAGAGATGGCTGAGTTATTGAAAGCTCACCCTTCTCTTCCCTGAGTTGGATTCCCAGGACCTTTGTCAAGTGTCTCACACCTGCCTGTAACTAGACCTCCAGACCAATCCAATGCCTCGGACCTCTTCAGGATACCTCTATATACATGCAAATACATGTACACACACACACACTTTAAACATAATGAAAACAAATATTTAAAAAAGAATATGCTCTTACATATTTTTTGCTCTTGAAATGATCATAACATGCATGCAAGGAACAGAATGAGGTTTGGAAATTTTATCCATAGAGAGGAGTTTGACTCACTTGCAAAGAATGATTCCATTGAGAGACAATTTTATGTTTTGCCAGGAAAGGAAGCAAGTACATGGAACTCTTCCTGAGACCAGGAGGTAGATAAATGGGTGCAGACTTATCCCTAAAATATATTGATATAATAATGTTTTGTGGGCTTTTATCTCCTTTTCCTCTAACGTGGTAAGACCAAGGTTTAACTAATACAGATAGAAACAGATAATCCCCCTGTGTGAGACAGATATGCCTGCAAAGGCATTTAGATGTATATATACATGAAAATTGCCTATAAGATCTCACTAATGACTATGCTGTGCTTGGGGAGTAGACTCCAGAAACAATACTTGGGAATAAACACCCACAACAGGCAGATGAAATCCAGCACCTGCTAGGTGAGCAGGAGGGGGCATAGAACAGGGTTAACATCTCAGAAGGAACTGATAACTAGTTTGGTCCTGTGACCTGGGAGGATTGGCTAGTCCTCTTCTTTCTTATTTTATAAGTGGAAAGGCATGACTCTTTTAATAGCTTTAGTTTCCCCACATGTCTCTCCTCTGAAGAAGGAGCCAAGAGCTTAATGAGTCTGGCCAATGGCCTATTAGAATGCAGTAGTATTTAAGAGCCTTTTAAAAGGTGGCAGAGAATTCAAGGCTATCAAAGCCTAGACCGTAAGTGCCACAGTGGAAAACAGAGGCTGTGAAGTGGGCATGCCAGCAAAGAAGCCAGTTACGAGTCAATTCCCCAAGGGTTTGGGGAGCAAAAGAAGCAAGGGTTTTGTCTGGTTTCTCTGAGATAGAATTACAAATTTGCACAGATTGTTAGGGCCTTTAGGGATTTTCACAGAGAACATAACTTCTTGTCTTCACAGGGGACCCCTCTAACAGTGCTAATAAAATGAACCCTAATGAGGCCTCTCTGACATCAAATGGGCAGAATGGAAACACAGTTTGATGAGGTAAGTGTATAAGGATCAGAAACATCTCCCCCAACCAAAAAAAAAAAACATTTCCTTCCAAATCTGTGAAGGCTGAAAGTTAAATGCAAACCACACTTTGCCAAAAACCGAGCTATCTGGAACAAGACTTAGATGCTAGGACGAGATTGTGGAGTGTCTCATTAAGCATTCAACCTGTGTGCCTTCTCTAGATTGCTTCGCAAATAGTCCCCAGCATCCCAAGCTACAGACTCCACTTCTTCAATAACTCAAGTTTGGAAAAGGCTAGTCTAAACCCCATGCTATTAGTAAGAGAATGATGAGGACAAGTTTTAATTCACAAAAGGGGAGAGCACAAGCTCACACATCTTTCTACGATAGTGGATACGACAAGCAGATAATGATTCCTTCCAAATGTTTGATTCCAAGTGTGGGAGATGTCAGTTTAACAAGGGTGGAGAAGTTGTCATTCCATTGTCAGAAGCAAATGCTGGCAACTGAGCTTGCTGTTAGCAGCCATGTTCAGAAGGTAGCAAACGCTGCAGCTCAGAAACTCAAGCCAAGCAAACATTTGGCAGGATAGCCTGCATCCTGTTCTATGTGCTCATATCAAAATGAAAAAGCCTTGGCGGTTCGTTTCCCATACTGAGAGTCCATCACAAATAAATGAAGATGAAGCAAACACTTTAGTGGTTAACATCAAGAATCCCATTCTCCAGGAAGGCATTTAGTTATTAATATAATAATATAAAAACTTTATTAATCAGTCATTGGACAACAGCCTTATGGGGGCAGTAATCAGTTTCTACTTTCTATGGAGATCTTTCCATAAGTCCATTCCTTGAGAAGATCTGAAATTCCATTTTATTGTCTCAGTGTGCTTATAGACTGAAGGCTTTGAAATATTTTTTGAGTGAAAATATTTCTTATCAAATCAGGGACATTCTCCTTAGTCCATCCTAGGAAAGGAAGAAGCTGGAGACGAAGCCACATTTGTAAGGTAAGGTCTCTCAGCTTCTGCATCATGGCATTTGCTGTGGGGCCATCCCAGGCATTGCAGAGTCCCCCAGCTTCTGCATCATGACAGCTACTGTGGAGTTAGCTTCATCTCTGGACTCTGTACACTAGAGGCTAGGCTTCTCTCTCAGTTCTAAGAAGAAAGACCACCTCTAAGACAGGCCAGGAGATTAGCAGTGCTCCTGGCAGGGTTGGAGGGTAAGGCTGGGGAAAAGGCAGAGGAAAACCTCTGAGACGAGGGAGCAAATGGAGCCATAACCTACTGTAGTTCACCCTCGGAGTAGACCCGCTTTCCAGAGAGTATGTTACTAACCCACACAACCTGCTTCTTACATTCTCTGCACCTGCTGTACAAAAAAGTCCTTCGAAGCAGAGAAGTTGCTTTGCGTTTCTGTCAGCCAAGGTTTCATGGAGAAATAGGATGACTAGGACATACTACATAGTTACAGGCCAACGGATTATCTTCTACATCCCTGTAACTGGCTGGCAAAGCAAGACTGAAATCTATGACGCTGCCTATAGAAAAGCCAGGC
>LOEQ01012304.1:0-10897 GCA_001685075.1 Bramus lutescens
CTAGGCATAAACCCTCTTATCAAGGCTGGAGGAGGCAACCCAGGAGGAGGAAAAGGTCCTGTGAGCAGGCAGGAGAGTCAGAGAAGCCATCACTTAGTTTATTTGCATTTCATTATCACTCATAAAATGATATTAACAATGCCCAATTGGAAATGCATGTGTGTGAAAACACAATGCAGAAGTCCTCCAAGATGAGCACCATGTTGTTGTTGACTCAACAAGGTCCAGAAATCATAAAGGGGCTCCAGAGAGCTTCCAGCTGTCCTCTTTCAGGGAAGTCAGGCAGAGAGCATTTACTTCTACAACAGCAGATGTGACAGCATTTTTGGAGAGCTCCGAAGTCTCACTGCCCAAAGTTTTGACTTGGGGTCAGTCACATGCACACAAATGTGGTTGCTTTAGTCTCTAGGCCCTCCAGAGATCAAGATGATGACCCTTTGATGTCCATAAATGAGACTGTTGGCACACACTTGTCCAGGCCCTGGTTAAAATATGACATCCTTACCAGGCCTAAGGATCACATCCCAGGAACTCGTTAAGGACCAAATCCTTGACTGCACAGAGATCAACAGAATATGCCCAACACAATGTCTGACACTAAGTGCCTGAAAAAAGCTCATGACTGTTAAGACTCCATTGCATGTTCTTTGTCAATTATCCCCAGTCATGACCAAGTTCTGCCAATACCAATTCTTTTCTTTTTCTTATCTCTTTCCTCCCTTTTTAATGATACTAACTTAGTATACAGTATTTTATTCAAGAATAAAATAGGATATTGTGTTTTTAAAAAGTACAAGTTAATTTGAAGATAAAAGAAATCTAAATTTTCTCAAATTAAGCAGTCTTTGAAATTAGTGGATGCCATAAATATCAAAATGAACACAGGTAAAAGAGTAAGATCCCAGGGACAACCAAATTAACAAGCAGAGAGAAGTCTCCAAAGAATGGTGTGGTTATTTGAGAACAGCCAAGCAATACAATGGGAATACCAAAGTATAGAAATGCATGGGCATAGTCAAAAGGTGGAGACAAAGGAACTCTTAAAGAAAAACATAGATAGAGTGAATACAGAGGAGTTCAATTGTCTTGGGGAACAAAGTAGGAGTGGGGGTGTAAACATTCTAAGAAGAGTATCTTTTCAACTTGTTGAAATCTTTAAAAGAAGCTAAAGAAATCTACACACATATATGCGCATGCACAGCATGTGGTACATATAGGGTGTAAAGAAATCTCTTGCAGGGCTTTTAGAATCTTCTCAGAACTATATTTATCTCAGGCAGGCAGACATCAGCCCTCTCTTTATTCCTCTTCCACTCTAATTATGGCTGGGTCTGTCAAGAATGATTTTATCTTGGAACAATCAACTTTCCAACAACTTTAATTATAACCAAAGCTTTTGCACATTTTCTTAAGAAACGGGCAAATATTCCTTGAAATAGAAAAAGATAATATTCAAAGAGTACTATGTAAGAATAGCATGTTTTTGCCGTGAGATATTACTCAAAATTTAAAAATAACAGAACTAGATTTACATATATAAGTTCATACATATATAGTGATCAACATACAGCAAAATAAAGTTATCTGTAAGTTTGTAAGTTTCTAAACTTCAAAATACAGCACTCAGTAGTTTGTATACATTTGCATACATGAAGCATGTGTGAACATAACTGGAATTGTACCCAGCAGTTGTCGATTATTCCTAGAAAAGAAGGAGTAGGAATGATAAAGTGAAAAACGGGACTCTGTAAGTTTCAAGTGTATCAGTGAATCTCTATGGGAAGAGAAAAGAGAGCAAATATGGGCTACCTTTGGCTCTGCAAAACTCAAGCTCTCTTTCTCTTCCCTCATCCTATGTCTTTGTATATACTGCGTTCAACTAGAGAAGGACCAATAAGAAAGATATGTATATGTTGTATGCAATTACCATGTGACTTGGAGCATACACACACACACACACACACACATTTTTCATCTATAAAAAGAATGAAATTATTATAATGCAACCACATAGATGAGCATTGGAACTGTAGGTCAAGTGACAAGTAATACCCAAAGGATGAATACTGAATGGCTCTACTCATCTGAAATATTTACAGCAGTCAAGCTCATGGGGATAGGGAGCAGACTAGAGGTTACCAAGGGCTGCAAAGATGAGGAAATAGGAAGCTGTTGCATAACACGTATAGCATTTCTTGTTCTGGGTGATTAAAATGATCAGGAAAAGATAGTGTCAATTCCCATACAACATTGTGAATATAATAAGAGCTGATGAATTTGCTTTTAAAATTACCAAAATACAGGAAATGGGAAGGTGATTCAGTCAGTAAACGTTTGCTCTTCATGCCTGGCTACTTGAGTTTGGATTCCCAATACCCACATGAAAAGGCAAGCGTGACTGGGGATGGACAGGAGATACCTGGCATTTGTCACCCAACCTAGACAATCCTTGAGTTTCAGACTCAGTGAAAGACCATGTCTTAAAAAAAGTGGGAAAAATATTAAGGAAGACAATGACATCACATGCATGTATGCATACCCACTCACACACACGCATATAAAGATACATAGACAAACAAATGATCAAAACAGAAAACACTGTTCATACACACATGCACACACACACACTCATGCACTGAAACTAATAATGAAATATGACAAAAACTCTATTCGTACAATTTAAAGGGATAAATTTGATACATGAAACATTATTCTTAAGATTGATTTGTAGGTGGATTTATTCCTGGGAATTGGCTTTTCCAGCTGCAGAGTCAAGTTAGACAAGCTGAGGTTAGCGTCTGGAAGGACAGGCTTGAGCTCTGGGCACACACTGGTGCTGGAGTCTTCAGGAGGAATTTCTTCTTTGCCACCAAAGACTATGAAGACCTTTCAAATAACTGAGCAAGGCACACGCAGATCACCCAGACTTTCATTCCTTGAAGTGAAATGACTTTAGATTTTCATCATACCACAAAATACCCTGGGAGTATCACCTACATTTTTCCCCAGGGGGATGGATTTTTTTTTATTAATAGGTTTCACTCTATAGTCCAGACTGGCCTGAAACTCAACTCATGGAAATTCTCTTGCCTCAGCCTCCCAAGTATTGAAATTACATGCATGAGTTACCACACCTGGCTTAGCATCATTTCTGACTGGATAACTGGCGGTCAGGGAGCCAAGCAGAAATAAAGCTGAACATCCATCCCATTGTGGTTTTCCTAACAGATACTTCCTGTTGTCTTCAACTCTTATGTGCATTCAAATTGTAACAAATTCCACAGGGTCCAAAAAGCCTCCAGGATCATTTTGAAATATGAGAATTATTTATTTTACCTGTGATGTGAAAATTACAAGTATAGTAATAACTGAGTGGTTCTTAATGTCTCCTGACAACTAATGGCAATTCATGGGTTTTAAAACGCCCATGCTGAGTTCATCATTGTCTTTCGAAAACTCAATCTGTAGGCTCAAGAGGCAATTCAGTGGTGAAGAACACCTGCTTTGCAGTCATGGGGTCTAGAGCTGGGATCCCAGGGCCCAGGAAACAAGTCAGTGATCCTGAAAAATGTCTGAAATGCCAGCTGCTTGAATCCAATGCCCTCTTCTAGACTCCATGCGTACAAAGATGCATGCCCCCACAGACAGACAGATATAACTAAAAATAAGAAAAAATATTTTTTAAAATGTAAAAACTTTCAAGTAAGCCTGTGTACATATACCAGTCTTAGGATGCCTAAATTAGTAGGCTATAAGGCCTCATCTCAGGAGGTTCCCAACCTACTCCCGCTTCCAACAGTGAAACACAACCCATCCCCTACCACAGCATGATGAACCTGGTTTCCCTGGCCATCTGCCCTGCTTTGGTTGATGATTCTGTTAGCTCCTTCCACCAACTGGCCTCTGAATTGAAAATGAACACAAAAACGAAACGGGAGGATGATTACACAACAAGCAGGTACTGGTATATCAAGAAACTGAGAACAAAGATTCTGGGTGCTTTCATCCTAAAGACGTAATAAGTTTGACTTAAACAGTGATCAGTGCAGAAATGTGCCAAACATCACACCAAGAGATACGTCCACCTATACGTACAGTTTTTATGTTTATGTGTATCAGCTAAAGAAAGTTTCATTCAAATTTACAAAAAAAAATTGAGACGGCCAGAAGTTTTCCATAAAATTAGTTGGTCTTCTTTCAAAAAAAAAAAAAGAAAAAAAAGAATTGCAGCTACTTCTTTCTGATACTTTTTTTTTCATTTTTTTTTTCCAAAAAGCTTCCAGAGGCAGCATTTGGGCCTCTAAGAGCATGGGTGTAACCTCTGATGAGCAGGAGGAAACAATGGTCTCAGGGCCCGTGGGTGCCTTCTGCTCTCCAGCTCTTAATCATCCCTCTCCATTCTTGTTCTTCCTCTTCCCATCTTCTTCCCTGCTTTCCAACATTGGTTTTCCTGTTTTATTCGGTTTGCCTTGGATTGTTGCTTTAGCCACCATTTATCTCTGCTATCCCTCAATGGTAAAGAGAACGGCATGGATACCGGCCTACTCCCTCCTGTGTCAGCAGGACGCAAGCAAGAGGGTAAAGCAATGCAGACTGCAGATGATTCATCAGTAAAGTGCTCACTACCCAAGAATGAGGACCCAACTTTCCTGCTCAGAACCTGCATAAAGCTGCCAGCAATGGTAATGTCTGCTACAATTCCAGAACTGCGGAGGCAGGAACAGGGGAATCCCTGGGGTTCACTGGCCAGCCAGCTTTCCTCAGTTGGAAAATTCAGGTCCCAGTGAGAAACCTTGTCAAAAAGGAAAAGGTGAATGGTGCCTGAGGAATGACACAGAAGACTGACCTTAGGCAGGCACGTGCGTGCACACGGAGAGGGAAAAATAAAAACCTGTTCGAGATGAAATCTAATAAGAAATGAGTGAGAAGTCCTAAGCGCTATTTCCTTTAAGCCTGTTTAAGGTGATGGTCTTCAGAGAAGGTTCTATGGCTGTTTTGTGTTAACAATAATGCCCTGCCAGTCTTTTTGTGCTTTGGGGAAACATGTCATGAGAAGACTGCGACTTCTCTAAAGTTGCAATCTATTAGATTTGACTCTCAGTTTTAGGCTTAGGAAAGTTTTCCCTCTATCTTTGTTGCCTGTAATTCTTGAATGTCATTTGAAAAAGAAAATCCATAATTTTGCAAACAGAAATTACAACTTCCACCCTTATCGAGCATCAAGTAGTATGCAGTCATGCGTGCAAACTTATTGTGGGAAAATAAATCAGACTCGTATGAAAATTAATTTAATTATGCTCTCAGAGTTTTCCTATTGACAGAATGTGCACATAACTCCTTTAGGACAATAACATAGAAATGGAATCTAGTCAGCAAAGAGTTTGTTGTTGTTCAAATCATTTAATTACTCATTCCTCTATGGACCATATCATGCAAGTGAGTAGTTACATGACCATTTAAAAGGAGAAACTGAGGTAAACCCACTATTCAACCACAAGATCTTCCAACACCACTGCCTATTCCGATATCATTTTCCTTCTATGCATTGAAATATATGTGCAAGGTTGTCTCTGGAAGGTAATGGAGAAATATATGGGCAAGGACGTCTCTGGGAGGTGAGAGAGAATCTTAGCACTGTGTATTCTCTGACATTTCACTTGAACAAATACCCAAAGGACCTTCCCAGGTGGATATAACTTGGCTTTAGGCAATTAGTGTTCAAAGTAACATTAATGTTGTCTTCCTGAAGCTGCAACTTGACAGTCTGATAAACAATAGCACTGAGGGAGGTGTGAACTTCCACTATTTATCTCAATGGGCTGTTAACTTTGAAACCTAATTATGATCACTTAAATGCCAACGCTGTTAATCATTTCACTGCCGAGCACTGTACCAGAATCGTCCAGCCACAGTGCTGTGCTTCTTCCCAGGGCGGCCAGGTTCAATTGCCGTGTCCTGATGAGCTTCTGCAGACTGTCCTCTTGTTAGTGGCATCAACCTCGGGAACTGGAGCCGCTGGCTAAGCAAGACACCTCGGACTGTGCTTCAAACAAAGAAAAGGAATGTGTATCTGTTGCTGGGTTGTTTCTCTGTTTAATGCAAGGCATGAAGCTATGGCAAGACCCTGGGTTTAGTTGATAGATCAAAATCAAACAATAAGCAAATATATTGATAGACAGCTTGGCTTCTTTGCACTTAGGAGGTTTACATAATGTGTCTTGATTTTGTGCAAAGTGATCACCCCAACGTTAGTGCGTATTGCTTTGCTCTTGAAAGAAAGAAAAAGAGGGGGCAGCTTTATCCTGAGTTCAGCTACGTGTGACAGAACTGGTAGATGATGAAAAGTCAGTACTGAGTGGAAGAAGAGCTCCCTGGAAAAGTTCACAGCTTCCACAGAGCAAACATGGGGACAGAGGAGACAGAGGAGCTATTTCTTTCTTTCTTTCTTTCTTTCTTTCCTTCCTTCCTTTCTTCCTTCCTTCTTTCCTTCCTTCCTTTCTTTATTTCTTTTAAATCTGTGGTACTGGAAGCCAAACCCAGGGTCTCACACACAAAAGCCAAGATTTCCATCACTGAGCTATATCCCAGCCCCAATATCCTCTTCCAATGAGCTCTCCAACTCCAGACAGTAGTTTTGTTACTAGGAAGGGTCTGCAGCAGGGGCTTTCAAAGTGTGTGCCCTGAAAGGCACTTTCCCAAGCCACTGCAGGTCCTTGGGGAGGATGGGCTGTGAGGATGAGACAAAAAGTCCACAGGATGCTAATGCTCACTGGTGTATAAGAACTACTGGTCCATGAGAAACCTACAGTGCTGGGGCCAGGACCTGCCTGTCATCATTGGGAACCAGACAATGACTTCTCTGCCTACATCACCATTAACTCTACTGCATAATTAAATAGAAGGAAGATCCAGGCATGCTTATTTGAAATATATACTTCATTGTACCCCTAACCAAATGCTGCTTGGAAGCCAACAGACTTTGACTACTAAAAATGTTTCATCCATTGTCCTGAGAAAGTCCTGTGCCTGAGCAGCTAAGCAGATAACTTAGGGAGAAATGAAAAATGTATATGAAATTTTAAATACTTAGATTAACACCTCTGGCTTCAATCTTTCTAGTGTACATCTCTTGCATACAGCATAAGGAAACACTCCTAAAATCTGTTTAAAACTGTTGAAAATTCAACAGCTTCCCCCCTCAAGCTCAAAATGTAAATGATTTGATCAAAGTAAAATTTACCAAAGTAAAAAAACCAATTTGATCTTATAGTGATATTTCATTTATATTTTAAAAAAATAAAACTTGCCTGAAGTTCAGAGAGTAAAACAGCCCCACTGATGAGCCTTACAGTCCAGGCAGTGGTTACACACCTGTAATCCCAGCAGTTACAGTAGTTTGCCATAGAAACCAGGTGGTAATTGTGGACGCCTTTAATCCCAGCCCAAGAAAGGAATATAAGACAGAAAGAGAAAGTTCTCAGTCTCAGTCTCATTCTGAGATTCCTGAGACAGGGTCACCATTTTGAACTGAGGTAGAGGTAAGAGTCAATGCCTGGCTGTTAAGCTTTTCTGACCTTCAGGTTGAACCCCAATTTCTGTCTCTGGGTTTTTAATTAATCGTCCTATATGATCATTTGATCAAAGTAAAATCATTGCCAAGTGCAGTGCCACATGTCTATAATCCCAACATTTAGCGGGCAGAGGCAGGTGGATATTTGTGAGTTCAAAGCTAGCCTGGCCTAAATAGAGAGCTACAGGCTACCCATAGCTACATGGTGAGATGGTGTCCCATAAAATCATTTTATGTGATGGTTAATATTGTTAGCCTGACAATTTATATAATCTGACAAGTTCTATAATCACTGATACCTCTGAAGGATTATATTAGGGAAGATTTTTTTCTTTCTTTTATTGCTTTTATTGAGATCTACATTTTTCTCTGCTCCCCTTCCCGTCAACCCTCTCCCATAGTCCCCATGCTCCCAGTTTCCTCAGGAGACCTTGTCTCTTTCTAGGGAAGACCCAACCTTAAGGTGCACAGTAGTAACATTTCACGAGCTGGGGTCCAGACAGAACAAAAACTGAAAGCCAGCTGAATGTCAGCCTTCATCTTACTCTGAATCCTGATGGTGGGTTCAATATGACCAGCTGCCTCAAGTGACATGTGTGGTGATTTGAAAGAAAATGGCCCCCATAGACGCAGAGACTGGCACTACTAAGAGGTGTGGCCTTGCTGGAGGAAGTGCACCACTAGGGGGCAGGCTTTGAGATCTCAAATGCTCAAGCCAGGTCTAGTGTGACAGTCAATTCTTGCTCCCTGCCAACCCAGATGTAGAACTCTCAGCTCCTTCTACAGTATCATGTCTGCCTGCATGCCGCCACGCTTCCCATCATGAAGATAATGGACGAAACGTCTGAAACTGTAGGTCAGCTCCAATGGAATGTTTTCTTTTTCAATAGTTGCCATAACCATGTGTCTTCTCACAGCAATGGAAACCCTAGGATACCACGCTTCCCTACTATGGAAGACTGCCCTTTGAACTATAACCAAAAGCAAATCCTTTGTTTCTTAAGTTACATTGTTGCATTCATCAGGTGTTCTGTCACAGAAGCAAGACAAGTGACTAATACATTATCCAATATAATCCCATCAATCACTTTCTCTGAACCAAGGAGGGTATGGCTTCTAAGATTTTCTCAAACAAATGTTGCTTACTCAAAAATGCCCTTCTGGAGCTGGAGAATGATTCAGTGGCTATGAGCACTGGGTGATTTCCCATACCCACATGATGGCTCAAAATCATCTGAAACTCCAGCTCCAGGGAATCGGATATCCTCTTCTGGTATCTACCAGCACTAGGCACACATATAGTATGTAGACAAAATACCAACACATATAAAATAATTTTTAAATAAAGAAGGAATCCCAAACCCCTGCTCCTGTTGGAAGTAAATACTTTCTGGTAGATGCTTATCAAGCTCCAAAATAACAGGAAACCCAGATTCCTCAATTATTTTTGTTCATTTTGCACATCCAAATTGTTCCATATCTCCCAAATAACTAACCAAAACAGCCTAGCAAGGCTCTCTTCTATTTTATAAATTTTCCTGGGAAGCTCAGCTTCAAGTTATTCCTAACCGGAACTACTACCATTCAAGAGTGATGCTTTTGCAGAACTGTTTTGTTCATTAATGGAGCAGGGAACATTTCACAAAATAGTTGGCCCCTTGGAAGGTAGCAAGCTCTTTCACAGAATGGAGCACTCTTGCTGACACCATGGCTGGGCTCTTACACAGAATGGCACACTCTGTTGTTAGTACCATGGCTGGTCTTTCTACACAGAGCCAAGGGCTAGGAAGAGTTTGCATTTTAACTTCCTTGCATCCTAAGCAGGTTAGCTCCACACAGTTTCACAGATAAAGACATGGCTCTTAAGATTATCACACACTGTGTTCATAGTAACCGTAAGTTCAGTATCTACACCCAAGACTCAAGTCCTAATCCCACAAAGTGACACAATGAGGGATAGGTGATATCTGCACACACTCACATGTACATACACACACACACACACACACCACACAGACTCACAATATATGCATAACACACAGAGACATACACACACACCACACCACACAGAGACACAAAAATACACACCACATACAGTGACAAAGACACACACACACTGTCACAGAGACACATATACACACAGTCACACACAGAGACACACACTACACACATGTATATGCCACACACCACATGTACATACACATGCACACAAACACATAGACATGGTTAAACTACAAGAGAGGATTCCTCCTCCTGGAGAACTTAAATCTTAAAATAAATCTTAAAACTTAAATAACAAGGAATATTTTTTTCAGTAAAAAGGCTTCCCAACTTTTTCCCCCAAAGAAAAAGATGTTATTCCTAGTATATTGTGTGGTGAATAAATCTATCTTTTGAATTGCAGGAAGACAATGTACCCTCTGAAATACTTCACTGTAAGAATCAAGAGACCATTGATTCCAAGATGATTCATACCCTCTGTCTTAAACAAACAAAAATGCAACCTTGGGGAATCTCCTCCCAACAGTGACTAGAGACACTGGAGGAGCCCAGTGTCTTCTGTGTTCAAGTCAGAGCTCTGGGCACATTACTCTCCTTCTTAGTCTATCTCCTAGATTATCTACCAGGGTTAATAAAGGGAAAATTTTCAGAGGTTAGTGTGCAAGGCAAGAGAGATGTGTGCATAGTGTACTTAGAGCATTTCATGCCGTGGCAGATAAAAGGAAGTATTTAAACAGTATTTATGTCCATCATCATCACATATGACAGCAGTGTCCATCCTGAGATTTGCAGCCAGATGTGTAGTTTCCCAATAGAATATGGGCTCAAATTACCAAGCTCAAAAATTAAAATGTAACTGTAGAAAAATTAAAAAACATAATATCTAAAATCATGTCAATTTTATCACCCAAGTTATGCAACCCCACATTTCTGTTTATTCTTATATGCAAGCATCACAGAGAATATATTTCCTAACCAAAAAAAGGGGGGGTGAGTTTTAAAAAAAAAAAAGGTCTTTCTGCTGGGTGTCATGAACCACACCTTTAATCCCAGCACTTGGGAGGCAGAAGCAGGCAGATCTCTGTGAGTTCAAGGACAGCCTGATCTACAAAATGGGTTTACGGAGAAACCCTATCTCAAAACAAACAAAAAAAGGTCTTTCTGTGAAAAACCCCAAGCCTATCAGTTCAGATCATCCACACTCGCTTCCTTTGCCATCAAGCTCAATAAATCTTTTACTTGGCATGACTGTGTATTTGAACCCCCATCATGTATTTCATTCTCTCTCTCTCTCTCTCTCTCTCTCTCTCTCTCTCTCTCTCTCTC